>JAMKQA010009641.1:0-28312 GCA_024699735.1 Posidonia australis | reverse complement strand
GAGGCCCGCGGCGGGCAGGGCCGGGCGGGCCTGGGCCGACCCGGCTCGTTTTCCATGTCTATCTGTAACATGTAAGGTGTTGCCTTAACTTTTTTGACAGCCTAAGTCTGACAAGTTGATAATATAATAATAATAATAATGAATCGATATGTGCATTTAATATTTAATTTAAAATATTATTTTGAGAATAAATTATGTTCTTCCTTCGATGATAGAATATAATAATTAAATATAAAAAATTTTAAGATACTCATGATATTATTTCACAGAGTTATAATTATTTATAAGTAATTACAATTATTTATTTATAATTATAAATCCCACCATTCATATGTTTGATTGAATGATTTGGATTGAAAGTTATCAGTACCTACCAAAATCCTTAGGTATCTATGTAGGTACCATAGACATATCCTTAAATACATGTTACATTACGCATTTCATGTAATGTAGTTATTAAATTTAAATAGTTGTAAAATAAAGTCCAACAATAATACAACTTTTGGAAAAAATAGAAATCTAGTTAAATTAATAAGTTTCATAATGATAGTTAATTGAATAATTTTTGAAATTTATTACCAAGATATCAAATTACATACATGATTGTTAGGTTAATATCCATGATTAGTGTGTTTTAAGGGATTTTAGACAAAAAACCATCTATTTGTGATCAAAACACAAAGATGAGAAAGGAAGCATAATATATGAATAGGTTTTTTTGTTCTTTTCTAAAGTTTTGAGATGAAAATAAAATCAACAAAAGTTAACTATGTAATGACAATAAGGAAAGATCAATTTTAACATTAATAACAAAAATAAAATTCTAAATGGTCATGAAAGCATAAATTTTTAGTATGGCCATGTAAGAGTTTATTTCATGAATTCCACCACCATGACAATAATGTGTTGTTCTAATCTTGAAGATGACTATTCTTTTAATTTACAAAGTTGTCTTATTTAAAGAAACTATTCTAACACTAGTAATTTTTAATAATAAAAATAATATATTTATTTTTTAGAGTAATGGGAAGCTAAATGTAAGCATGCGAATGTATTGCATCATACTAATACTAATAAGTAATGTGATTATGCAAAAGAAGTGTAATAACAATTAAGATGTCAAAAACATGTGGTATAGTTGTATTTTCATAATTTCACAATTATATAGCATATTAGATTAATCAATAGATGCTTTAAAAATTTATAAACTTTAACATATAGCATATTAAATTAATCAATAGATACTTTCAAAAATTATAAATTGTAGTGTAATTCCATGAAGTACTTAATTATTGGATTGATTTCTGGATACTAGTAATTGCATAACTTATCTATTTATGTATATTATCAACTATCAAATAAGAATTTGTAAGCATATAATTAAAAATATAGAAAAATTAAATACAACAGAAGTAAAAAAAACAAACGTACTTTGATTAAATAACTAATGTAGAGTAATTAAAAGACATACTTAGATAAATAAGTAATATCATTCTATTATAAAATAATAATTAATAATATAGTATAGATTTATTCATAAATTGACAAGCTACGTAGGGACAAACAATCTACCACCTAGTCTTTTTTATTATTAATCTCCACCGACACTTTCAGAATAATGCACCGTACGCATCCGTGTGACTACCAGCGCAGCTTCTGTCTTCAGTTCCTCACTGGTCGCGAGTGATACAACACTCGCTCCCTTACGCCGCTTCCACTCCCACACTCCAAATGTCGACGGCCTCAAGACTTCCATCTGCCTCCTTCCACCACCACCTCCTCCTCCTCCTCCTCCTCCTCCTCCTCCTCGCCGCTCACACCACCCTCGCCACAGACCACATCGTGGGGGCCCACCTTGGATGGAACCCGGGCATCAACTACACCTCGTGGATCAACAACCACACCTTCTACGTCAACGACCTCATCTGTGAGCACCACCACCCACATCAAGAATCTAGATTCCAAGCATATGGCCTGATCGTAGTGTTCCTGTGCAGCATTCAGGTACCAGAAGAACATGTACAACGTGTTCGAGGTGAACGAGACGGGGTACGACAACTGCACCACGGAAGGAGCCTACGGGAACTGGACCAAAGGGAAGGACTTCATCCCACTCCCCGAGGCCAAGAGGTACTACTTCTTCTGTGATGGCTTCTGCCAGGCGGGGATGAAGATCACCATTCTCGTTCACCCCCTCAACTCCACCTCTAATGGCACAGATGCTGCTGCTGCCCACCACGCCAATGCCAATGCCACCCATTCTTCTTCTCCTGCTCCTTTTGCTCGTGGTGGTGGCGGTGGTGTTTTGGCCATGGCCATGGCGGTTCTAGCCGTGGCTGGTTGGATCGGGATCTGAAGATCTGGACCGTTGGTTGGAAGGTTGTTTTGATTTCTTTCCTTCATTTCCGAGAAATGTATTATTCGTTAATCATTATCCATTTTCCGCGGTCGAAAGAAAAGAGGAAGGAATTTTCATAAAAAAAAGAGAAGAAAAGTGAATGGACTCTCTTCGAGATCCGCGTTGACAGTTGTCATGTCAGAGATGGTGGTTCAGTGGTCGCTGTCATTTGGGTAACTTAAATCAAATAAGTTAAATCGAAGTTGAAATTTTGACAACTAAGCTCAACAAAGGACAAGTTAAATAGTTAATTATAGAGTTTTTCGTTTGATTCTCACTTGGTCAAATCGTAATTTTTGAATTTTTTTTTGCTTAATTGAGATTGATATTTTGTGATTGAAGTTGTTTACTCTGGCATGGTAAACTGACTTCGCATTCAAGCAATATTGATTCTACATTACGTGATTAAAATTTTTCTTTTGGTTTTTATAAACTCATGGGTTTCTAACGCATTTCCAATTGTTTCTTGTACCTTGGTGCCTCGATATGGTTTCAGAGCTAGATCATAATTTCCAAACATCAAACGTCTTTTCTACCTTATAATCTCCAGTTCGACATTTTTATCTATGATATGTATAGAGGTGGAAAATGGATCGGCATGTAAAAAATCCGGTCCATGCTTGACCCACATTGGACATAGGTCGAACTCGTCTAGGCCTATCATGGGTAATGGAAGCGTTGGACTTATGAACTTGGTTCGCCTAACTTGAGGAGATAGGCCCATGTTCGGCCTGAGGATTAATCCAAGTCAAACTAAGTCGAGTCGAGTCAGATCGGTTTGATAAAATGTAAAAAATAAAAATGAAAAAACTAAGAATTAGAAATTCCAACGGTTGACATGTACAACGTTTACTTATGTAAACATTGTCCAAAGTGTCAATGGTGTTTTTTTTTTCTTGTTCTTCTTTTTCTATAAATACTCCTCTATCCTTCTCATTTTCTTCCAAATTATCCAGATTATACACAAATGAATAACAATTCTCGAGATACGATCTACATCATTTAGGAATTTCTAAACTAGTAATCTACGTAGGTGACATGCATAGGCAATGTGAGATCTCAACCCGTAGTAGTCATCCACAGTTGATCCTTAGTGGTTACAGATATTAAGCTTGAATCCCAATGATAACCTATCATTTGAAATCTTACACTTGTGGAAGCATAATGCATCATATTTTCTTTGTTTAGTATAGATGGTCATGATGTTTTGGCTATTCTTACTTCAATAGTTGTTTTTGAATCTATTTTTAGTTAAGGATATAGAATCATTGATGATACCCTCTCTCAGTTGACTTATGATATGGTAGAGGCTTTATTTTGCTTAGAGGAATGGTTGTCATCATTTTCTAAGTTAATTGTTAATACTGTTTTATTTTGATTTTTAATATACAATCAAATATTATATCTATCAAATTTTCTTTATTTTGCTATTGATAGGCGTCATTGCTATTGACTGCGATTGACTATTATTATTGTATTCTAAGCTGATTGAGAGTTTGAGCATAAGGTATCTAAGTATCTTTCAAAATTAATTCATCAATTTGTTTTTATTTAAGCATGATGTTTGTATATTTTCTAATCAAGTTATTCTTCCTTTTGTAGGTGTGATTAATGAGCATGAGACAAACCAAAGGATTTGACAAAATAATGTACAAGAATTCAATTTTTTGTTGTATTTTTTAACACAACTTAGAATGCTCTGTTGTTTATTTGTGTTTGAACTTACGTTGATAATATTTGTTTAAAAATAACTTGAACATTTGTTATCTTTGAGAAAATCTTTATGGTCCATTTGTGTTGGAGAAGAATTAAGATTATGATTAATTCTTGTTTGAAGAAACCTCATAATTATGATTTATGGTAAATATTTGTTGACTTAATCTTGTTAATAATTGATTATTTATTGTTTACGTTTACTTCCTATAAAAATTAGTTATATACTTGTTGAATTATTATCTTATAGGTTTATTATTTACAAGTTTATGATGTTTATATTTAGTTATATTTCCAATATAGATTTATTCGTATTTAGATTTTTCGATCAATTCAAATGTATTCGATGAATTTAGATTCAGATGTCAAAATTAACATCCATTCGGAAACAAATACGAATTTGGATGCAGATGAAAATTTTTAAATTTGAATATTGACAGATATGCTTCGCAATCGCTCCATTTACACCCCTACAGATCAGTCAATGCTTCATCCATGCCCATCAACTCCAACGTAAATAACACGTCACATCTCCACATGTTGTAATCAGATCCATCAAACTTCTCAAGTTTGACAAGATTCTATCCTAATATCCTCATATTATTGTTGTCTATAACCTAGTTAATTAATGCAATAATGCTTCAAGATTATTTCCATTGGACATAGATTAATACGACTAATTATAATGGAAACACAAATAATAAGTAAAATAAGATCTATGTAGATATAAAATTTTGCAAAGACCTTGGAGCGATTTTATTTGTATATGACGAAAAATCTTTTTGATGTAAAAAACTATCTATGTGCTCTGCTAAAGTGTTATCAAATAGATATGCTCAAAGTATTATTCAGCCATTACAGTGAAATGAGTTGTAGCCAAATCGCTCCTAAGTTGTAATATCTGTGCCCAAATTATCCAAAATGAATGTAATTAAGTTATTGTAATCTAGATAATTAGCTTAATAGTGAGATATTGGTGTTGAGCCCTCTTTAAGTAGTATTATCTCTGGTATTTTCTCCATGGTGTGGTATTTTGGACCCGAGTGTGCCATGTGTGTGTGTGGGGGGGACCAGTGTGGGGTCGGGGTCAACTCTCAACAACACCCATTGTCTGTCATAGTTCCCCGCAACTTTGAGCCATGCCGCATCTCAAATTCTTTCGAGATCTTTAGCGGCTGTCGCGGGTAGGTGGCGATAAGGGGAAGTGGCGGCTTAAATGGGGAAGAGGTGGAGGCAGTGGAAGGGACAAACCGGAAGGAGAGAAGAGAGTTGGGGGTGAACTAGAGAGAAAGAGAGAGAAAGTGAGAGCCAGAGAAGAAGAAGGAAAGTGAGAGAGCTTGAGAGAGAGAGAGTGAGTCAGAGGGTGAGTCGTCGGTGGAGGAGCTTGCCGAGGACCAAGGGAGTCCAAGAGCTCGCATCTCCGTTTTCCCTTTCCTCTCCTACTATTCTTGTTCAAATCTAGAATCATGCTAGGATTGTAAGTTAAATGTATGAAAATGAATAGATTTGAGTTGGATGATGAATGTATGGGATTTTGGAAATTTCCCATGAATTATGATGGATTTATGTTGATTTTAAAGTAGTATGCTATAGTGTTTTCGAATGCAATCTCGAGCTTGTGATTTTTGTATTTCGAGATATATGTTATAGTTTTTGATGAAACTTGTTCTAAATGAAAGTAGACTTGGCATGCTGGATTATGTGTTTTATGCAGGATTTGTGGTTTACCAAAAAGGAGTCTATCGGAGGTCCAAATTTCGATGAACGAGCGGCCAAGGGGTCGAGCTCTGTCCCTAGAAAACAGGGATTTCGGCATGTCGAATAAGTTCGGTATGCCGAAATCCTGTTAAATTAGTCCCAGATACCTGATTTCAGTAGACTGAAATCGTCCGATCTGTCGAATAAGGAGATTTTGGTAGACCAAAATAATTCGATCTATCAAATCAAGAGATTTCGGAAGACTGTTTAGTTTCGGTCTACCAAATCAGGGCTTAGAATTGTTTAGCCAAGTTTTTCCCTAGTTACGTAATAATGCCTAATTTATGTGTTTTTAGCATATTTACTTAATAAAAATTCCTTGAGATTTAAGTAAGAATTACAGAGAAGCTATTTTTTGAAAAGAAAAGTTTTATAGAAAAGATTCTCATAATAGGAGAGATTTAGAATAAAGATTTCAAAGAAAAGATGTATGTTTTCAGAATAAGATTTTAGAGTTAGCCCCGATTAGAGAGACTGAGTACCTAGAGGAAGGTGTTAAATGAACTGGGTAAGATAACCCATGAACTCAAATACTAAGAAAGAAAGGGACGTTGGGAAACACATCCCCATACAAAGAGAAAATAATGAGAACCTATTGGCTCAAAGGGGCCTGAAGAGTCCAAGAGTGTGGCCTGTTGGTCGAGGTAGACAGTGGAATGTCTAGTACGGGGACTTTCACCATGACAGTGTAGGAGATTGAGGTTGATACCTCTGCCTCTGTTAGTGGCTAGGTCACCCCTGATTAAGGTGACATCAAAAAAGAAAAAAAATTTCAAATTTGAGATTCAGAATTAAATTTAAGCTAGAATTGGAGTTTTGGCTTCTGTGTTTTAGCCAGATTGTAGCGAAACAAAACCAGAGTTTAGGACTAGTGCTAGCCAAGATTTATGTTTTAGACAAATTTGAGATTCGTGTTTAATGCTGGACTCTAGTCCTAAAGTTGTTTTCCAGAAATACATTAGAATAGTACATGAGATTTAAAAAAGAAAGAAAAGATTTGAAAAGAGCATAATTTCGCTGTTATTTCTTGAAAAGAATTTACCAGAATTTTATTTAGAGATTTTATTTGAAGTTTTAGTTCCAGTAAGAACCCAGAATAGATAAATTTACAAAAAGATTTCCAGAAGAGTCTAATTTTTTTTTGGAAAACCTAGAATTTAATTTATAAGTGTTTTCCACCTTGTTTTTCTTTGAAGGCACGTACTAGGTAACTTAGAAGTTACTCACACGTGTTTGTACTTTGTCTTACTTTTAGGTACTTAGTTGCAGTATAGTCTAGATCAATATTCAGAGACAGGAGCCACTAACCGCTCACAAAGGTTCTAGGTAGATTACAGTTAAATTCGTTTTATAAGTACATTAATCCCAGTATAGTAGCTTAAATTCTGTAGTGTTTGATTTGAGAGGCATTACATAAGTTCTAGAAAGGAAGAGTCACAATGTGTGCACTCGTAACTTGTATCCGACTTTAAAAGAACCATTGCTAGAATGCCTTCTTATTCATTCCTCGTACACAAACCATAGAGCCAAACTTTGATTCTTTCAAAGTACATGAACAACCTTCTTGTCATCTAAGAAGCCACATAACTACTTCCTTCTTGTCCTCTAAGAAACTACAAATTAACGGAGTTGCTCTTCAAGAAAATCCTCACAAGACCTCTCCACTCGATATCTCCGGAGGGGAGTTTATCCCTCCTTATATAGATGAGATAAGACGGTCATCTCTCTAAATTTGGATAAGATCAAATTTATTATGATCAATAGCTTACGAAGGAAGCAACTATCATGATTAACACTATTAAGTCAATTTAAATTCAAAATCAAATTAGAATGTTACCGCAAGGCAACTATGTTGACAACGAAGTGGTGCTAACTCTGTGCCCAATGCTAACGTGTAAAGTGAGCCATCAAAGCATCAAAGCACCACATTGCGACCATAAAGCCCATGGCTCTTGGCTCTTCGTGCCTTAGGCACACATAAGGTAAACTCAAAAATTTCATTGTAGAGAGAAAAATGGATTTAAGGCTCCTCCAACCATGCATGTACACACACTTATGTGCTTCAAAGATAAAGATCTTCCCGTTCCTTTTGAATTACAATGGAGAGTTTGACACAAGCAATGTAAAACTAAAAACTCCAACACAAATTACCATGCAAACCAAGATTTTGTATCCCCTAAGTCCATCTTTGGATGTAAAATAAGAATAATAGGAATACATGGAAAGTGATATTAATATTCTGATGGTATTGTTATTTAGTTTGGAAATAATTTTCTTTTAAAGGAGAACAAGTGTGTATAAGGAGATATTCTAGTTTAGATGACAAGTGGAATAAGTATCAAAATAAGTGTTGGAATAAGTGAAAAACATGTAGATTAATAATAATTAACTTGATTATTAAGATATATATTTAGTTTAAAATATATATACATTATATCATATATATATATATATATATATATTAATTTTTAGAAAAAAAAAACACACTGTATATATACATGTATGAGAATAACTTAACAGAATAATTTTATTTCATCTTTCCTATGAAATAACTATTCTAGAATAAGTAACTCAGAATAGAAATTACTATTCTACTTTTATTCCACTTTTTGACTTGTCAAATAGAATTACTATTCCAATTCTATCTTTATTCTTACCTTTATTCCACATCCAAACATGGGCCAACAGAATACAAACAAAGGATATATTGATCTTCCATTGACAAAACTTGGACACAAAAATTTATTGAAGGCTCTCAGTTGTTAGCAATTACGGCTAACAGGCTCTCTATTTGATAGCATCAACCAAGTAAACTCACTTCTATTTTTGTGCCACAACTGTGCTTAGATTACTATTGGATTATTGAACTCCTACCGTCCTATCTACAAATGTTTCTAATGGTGTAGAATCGAGCACTGAACCGCTCATATATGGCCATCCGGAAACATCTGCCTACGACAACCACTAATAATTTCAATGCTAGACAAATTTTGGTAGAAGAAGTTGGATTATCACCTTTATCAAGCACTCAGTTGCCAAGACAAGCATGGCATATTGGAAAAGTGGGCATGAATCATTTACTTTGGGCAAGCCGTTGAGTCCATTGAGATGCATCAGACAAGGGCTCCAACATGCTCCACCTTCTTATGATTTCGGTGCTCAAACAATGACACATGACACATATCATGTCTCCTACATTATTTAGGTTCGTTTGGAAAAAAATTTGGGATAACTTTTGAATATGTAACTTCTCCTTAAAAGTTATAATAGTCACGAAACACTACTAACTTTTCAGAAATATATAACTTTAAGAACAATAATTCTTTTACATTTTCAAAAATTAAGATATAACTACTTTCAATTGAAGTTAACTTCTACCATTGAATCTAGAACCAACCCTTAGTCCGAGGTGTCTGAAGCATACTTACTTGACTTGAGCCTTGCTCGCCAACCATCTAGTTGCAAGTATCATAGATAGAGATGTTCTTTTCTGGAGGCATGGCTCGAAGAGTCTTAGCATCCACACATGTTCACAGTCAGGTATGTCTAATTCATGTCGCCCAAGTTTTATGCGTCATTGTATACAACAGCCGATGGTAATTGACAATCGTATCTAATTCCAAAGAAAAAAAAAAACAGGTACAGGATAGATGGACCACACAAACAAAACAGTGGTACACTGAGCTTCTTTCCTCATCCTCAAGTTTGTTTATCTGGATCAACATTCCCGTCTCTCGGTATTGCTTAATCTCCTCATCTGTGTAAATTTTGTCAGTAAATTTCAAATATTTAACAAAACTATTCTTTTCTCCAAAAGGAAGTGCTGTCGGTGATCCAAGAAAATCAATAATAACAGTAGCATAACCTTTAATCCACAGGTAAGTTGTACTCATCCATTGGCAAGTAGTGAAACTTCTAAAGCTGCTATATTCCGACCATTACAACTCTCATCTTCGCATACAAATATAACCCAGTGTATGACATGTTCTTCTGCTTCTAAAGAATCCAAACGTGTATAACATCATTATACATGGCCCATGCACAGGCGTTGTCAGGAGTTTGAACCATAAATCCATAATTCAGCATGACTGGAACAAGCTCTGAATGTATGTTTAGTAGGAGTCTTAAGTCCAATACAGGAAACAAGAAGCTACAACCATAAGCTGATATGAGAAATTAACTGTCAAGTCATCCATGTATGCAGAAATTTCTGTACTCATACACTGGGTTGCTTTTGTAATTTATATTTGTGTACGCTCCTTTTGTGAGTTGATAAACATATAAACAAGATTTCTTTTAGACAATATCAAGACTATCAATTGATTAGCTGAAAATTTTCTCCCTAAACAAAATTCTTCCCCTTGTGCCAGATACATCAGACTGCTTGCCTTTCCGACTTTTACAGCTTTGATAGCTGGAAATCCACCCCTTACAGATTTTCTCAATCTTAGGATCAGGTGGAAATCCCCAGGATCTCATTTCTTGGTAAAACTCCCAAGCTTTTGGGATCCATCCACATGTTAATAGTCCCTGTACTAATTCGATGTAAAGTGAAGAATCAGGTTCAATATCATACCTACCCATTTGACTCCATAACCTCAACACATACCCCGGTTGGTTCAACCTGAAGAACTTATTAAAGATTATAAGAAAAGTTGAGCCATCAGGACCAACACTAACACTTCTCATTCGTTCAAGTAGATCTAAAGTCCCTTCTAGACTTTCCACCTTTGCAAATGCATGGTACGTATCAATAGTTGGCTCAATTCCACTCTCAAGCATCTTCTTTAGCATGTCACGTGCTTCATGTAGCTTATGTGCTTCACATAAAGGATGTAGGATAGAGTTATATGTATTTACATCAGCTTTCAGGCCTCCCTCTTTTATGTTGTCAAACAGACCATACGCTTCCTCCATGCAGTTTTCTTTTGTCAATACATACATGAGGGCATTATAGACGTTGATTTTGGGAACCCACCCTCTCTTTTTCATCTCATCATAAAGCCTCAAAGAATCAAATAAGTTTCCAACTTTTGAGAAGCAGCAGATCATGTGAGTATATGAAGTGGCATCTGGGTAAATGCAGCAACTTGACATCTCTCTCCACACCCTTTTTGCTTCAACCACGTCCCCAACCACATTACACCATCCATCCAAAATGATATTGAAGCCCTCTGTTTCGAGGGGGAAAAGTTTCCGATCTATAAAAAGCAGCTCTTCAGCCTCCTCGACATTCTTATACCTACAAAGGGCTCGAAGAAGTGCATAAAATGTTGCTGAATCTGCAAAAACATTGAAGTTCTCCATTGCATGAAAAGTTCTTATAGCTTTTCCTGGTTCATTGGCGGCCACATACCTTGAAAATGAGAAACCAAAAGATATCAGTGATGGGAAAATAATATGATCTCAATTCAAAAGAAATATTGCCAGCTTCTTCATTGATAGATTGACAGAATGATGCAGCAAAAGAAATTACACATGCATCAATTCCAATGGATATTTAGACAACAAAGTAACTGCATGAAGTCAACTGTTGAATGCAAAGACATATTCATCCTACAGAAACAATTTCTCAAATAAGTGGTACTGTCAAAAAATGAGAAGCAAAAACAGGTTATTAATCACAACTTCAAACTAAAGTAAATACAGAATACAAGCAAAATGAAAAATGAGGCAAACCACTCAAGGACTAAGACAGCTCATCCAGAGATTGCTGGTAGAAAAAATAATCAGACACTAACTGCCTTAGACTATCTTAAGAATTGACAGATGCCCAACAATATGAAATCATCCTTCATTGCATTTGAAAAAACTTATCTCACATCCAGAGATTACTGGTAGAAAAAATAATCAGACATTAACTGCTTTAGACTATTTTAAGAATTGACAGATGGCCAACGATATGAAATCATTTTTCATTGCATTTGAAAATACTGATCTCACACGACAAACACTATCCAACTATTCTAATCTGATTATCCAGCTACCCACTTGAGTTATTCCTATTGACATTTGATCATGCAAGTTAAAAGTCATCTAAATTTAGATAGTTATAGGAAACATTCCTCTGTGGATTGGTCACGTTGTTTAAGCAGTCAAGCAAACTGCAAAATCCCCCACCCAAATAGCTGTAGGTCTTTATATAGGCCACCTGCAGCAAAATGTTGACTAAGTAGATGCCAAGCATCAGAATGAGTTGGGTAGTGTTTGGTTCGGCTTTTGATTGTTCAACGTTCCAAGAAGTCAACATTTGAATGCTAACTTTGGGGCCCCAGCTTTTGGCTGTGAGCTTCTAGGATACAAAAAGCCTGTTTGGAAACAATAGCCCAGCAGACAATGTTTGGTGTTTTTTAAATGTTAAAAAGACCAAAATACCCCTGAATGGAACTCTATGTTTCCTTTCCTCCTTCCTCTCTTCCTTTGCAAGTTGCTACCGCTGCTGTCCTGTCCTTGCCGTTGCCACATCTCCATCGTCATTGCCGCAGCATCCCTGTCAAACCTTAGTAAATTTACACGTCAAACCTAAACCATAGCAAATCCAAATAATATAAACCTAAACCCTATCAGATCGACAAGAGGAACACATCAAACCTCCAGTTCATATTGGTTTTTTCACCACCACCGTGTTGAGGAGTCTCTACCACCACTTTATCACTGCAATAGTACCACCACCAGTTGGAGGTGTTGCAACAATACATGGCTGAGATTAGAGAGAAGGAAGAGAGGAAATGAAAGCAAAGGAGGGTTGGAGCCACCAACCCCTGCTGCCACTAAATGGTGGTGAAACCAATGGAGAATCATCGCTATTGTCGCTCGAAGGAAATGGATGCCGTCACTGTAAGTTGTCGCTAGAGCTCTTATAAAGCAAATAGAAGAGGAATAATGTAGCATTTGGTACACCAAAACAAAAATAGAAAAAAAATTGGAATGAACCTTAGAATGAAATTTGGAATTAAATAGTTTTATTCCATTCTTATGTTTAGTATGCAATTAAATTACAGAGTAGAATTAATAGATAATTCATTTTCACTGTTTGATACATAAAAACAAAATAGAAATGGAGATACAAAATTTAAAAGATTACCTACATATTAACAAAAATATCTTATCAATCTGAAAAAAAAATAAATAGTTTTTTTCCACAAGTCGAATAAAAATAATAAATTCATGTTTGTTCATGATATTAGACTACCAAAAAATATTATTTTTACAGTACACTAAAAAAATAAACAAATGTCACCAAAAGATAGTAGTTTCATAGTATAACAAAAAAAAAAAATCAACAACTGTTACTAAAATATAGTAGTTTCACAATAAATAAAAGAAACAACATCAAATGTCAACATTAAGTACTACTTTCACCCATTCTTCTTTTTAATCAACAGCGATAGTGAAGAAAGTATAATTTTATCATCATGTTGAGTAATGTTTTTTGTTGCTTTGAAACACTCACTCATAGTAATACCAAGAAGTTTCATTAACTCTTCGTTTATCTTTTTCTTTACTTCAACCATTGCCAACTTTAAAATCATTATCAGTTTTATATAATCCTTCATTTACAACATCAAACATAACCTCAACTAATTTTGTAACCTCCATAGTAGTCTACCTTTTCTTATTTTTTTCCAAGACTTCTTCCATCTTCTTTAATACCTAAGAACATTACATTTATATAATTCTACTTATATAGCAAATGAATATAAAGTCATCAATAATTGCATCAAAACATCGTTACATGCCTAATAATAAAAGATAATATAATTTGTCAAATTTCGTTATTACAATTGAATTGAAAAAATACAATAAAATAAAATAGAAGGATCACAATTCATGTTTGTGCATGAAATATAGATTGGACATGATTTACTCTAAATATAGTCCATTCTGGTATGATTTCAATGGAAGTAATTGACTCATCGGGCATCATCAATGTAGTACTCGTTGTTGTTGTTGTTGTTGTCATATCTTCGTTATTGTTTTCAAATGAATCAATATATATTTCTCTTCTTATGAAATTGTATAGGAGACAACTAGCCATGATGATCTTATTTTATATCCTCATTAGATAAAAGAAAGGACTTCTAAGAATAATCCAACTCTTCTTAAGATACCAAAACACTTCTCGATCACATTTCTAACATATTAAATTTTTTTTAACAATAGTTAATTGATAATCCTCACTCCAATATTCAAATGATATCATTGTCCTCTAAATGGTGCAAGAAATCTTTCACTATTTGTATGGTTAACATCTTCTAAATAATAACAACATTATACAACAAAAGAAATAAAAAAATTACAATTGATGGGTAATTAAAAAACACTGACTTACGTAAATACAAAATAAATTTCTTGCCTACCTTAAGGTACTATCAACCCATTACCTTAAAATCACATAATAAATTCAATATCTTGAACCACTTTCATTTGTCATTTCTAAAGCCTTTAGGAGTTGACTTTGATTTCTTTAGAAATTCACTTAACAGTCTTATAATAAAATGTAAAGTGTTATTGAAATGTCTACTAATGTTCTCTCCAGATCAACTAAATCTATGTTTTATTACCCTATTTTTGACATGATGAGCCAAAATATGTAAAAACATAGTAAATTGTTCGTTAACATTAACATTCTTCGTAGACTTAAGATTTCCTATGGATTAAAGTATACCACAAAGCTTCTTGAATGTAAATCTATCTATTTTAATTTGCTCAACATAATTTTGATCACCAGCATATAATTTAAGGCAGAACAAAATGACAACGACATTGAACACTAAAACAAAAAACGAAGATTTCTCCCATCTCAGAAAATTATCAAAAAAAATAGAAAGGTTAATACCATTAAGAATAAGAAAAATAAGTAAATTAAAACTTCTATAGACTGATCTACTCTCAAGTGTAAAGGATCATGATAGAGATCTAGAAAGCATGTCCACAGAGCTACTAGCTCTCTCACAACTTCTTCCAACAAATCAATGGAAGATCGTTTCAAAAAGAACTCAAACAAGCTTGTGAAACTGATGAGCTCTTAAAGAGATAACGACAAGTTAAAAAACCAAAGCTCACATACCTCATCTTAGAGCAAGGAAAATGGGTTCTTGGAACAGTCGTACCTGAACAGTTGGTCGTTAAAGGAGGGTTGAGGAGGATGACGTAATGGATGGTTGTGGGGGACTCAAAAGGAGAAAGCAGAGGAGAGAGGGGCAAAAGGAGCAGAGGAAGGAGAAAGACTGTGGAGGGAGGGTAGCAGAACAAGGAGGGGAGTAGAAGAGAGAGGCGAGTTGAGGAGGGGGGGAGCAGACGAGGGAGGGGGTGGAAAGGGGATGTGAGTCATCGGATTTTTTTAATCTTGATTCCCAATAGCATGGGAATCAAATTTCTTGTCTTTTGGGAAAGAATCAAATTTCCATTCCTAAAGGAATGATCATTTCAAAGTTACTTTTGTACCAAACATGAAATTCTATTTCAATTTACATTTTTGTTTCAATTCTAGTTCATTCAGGTCCTCATTCCAATGTACCAAATGCTACACAGGGTTTCAAATGGAAAAAGAATGACATTTTGATGATGATGGCATTAGTCGTAATTAATGATAGGTTTTTTTGGAAAATTTCTACCTTACAAAGGATAATATGGGAAAAAATTCCCAAAGCAAGCATTTGAATAGAGAAGTTGACTCCCGATAGCTTTTGGGTGTTTCCCATTTTACACTGGTCTAAATGCAAGCATTTGTTGGGGGAGTTGGCTGTTTTGTACGTGTTTGGTTTAACTTATGCCTCAAAAATGCTTCCCATCGAAAGCCTACACCCAAAAATCCAACCAAATGCTACCTTAGGTGAACAAGGTCTCACCATTCTCTAGCCTAGTTATATTTCTTCATACCAACTTGAGCATAATTTGTCAAGCTCAGCTTGAGCTTGTAAAAATTATCCTTCATCAAGATGAAAGGTTTACCTTATAGGTGGACTAGACTACAATGGCGTCCTTCATTGCAAGTGTAAATTAGTAAATGATGACAAACTCTAATTAAGTTAATGACAAGTGAAATCTATCCTAAGAGCAAGATAAAAGGACATAAGAAAGTCTTCTGATCTATATTCGCTTAAAAGGACATGCAAGTTGCAACTAATGACGCGCATCTATCACAATGTTAACAGAATAAACAAGTCTAGCATATTACATGTGAAAGTACCCATTTTTTAACAGGAACGAATTGTAACCACATAGAGCTACTCCTTTCGAAACTGTAACCTGCCAGTCTATCTAAATGTTTAGCTCGAATTAATTCAGAAGTTCAATGAAGGACAAAAAAAAAATTCACCACCAAAAACCAAGAAACAGAATCAACCAAATGAAAAAAGAGAGGGGAAAAATGACCTTTCTATCGTGATTACCAATGCACGGCGCGTCGACATGTTCCACCGCCGCATCCGGCGCAGCACGCTCCACGCCTCCCCGAACCTCCCCTGCTTCCCCAGTGCCCATACCATCAAATGCCAGGCAGTCGGGCAATTCGAAACACACTCCTCTCCCCACTTGAACGCCAACATCCCACACTCCCAGTCCTTCCTCAACTCCCATATCGCCGATAACACCAACCCCTTCGTGGGACTTACATCCGACTCCCTCAGGAACTTCAAGGCCTCTCCTTTTGCCATTGGCTCCTGCACTCTCGTCCTCTCCAACAACTTCAAGAATCCACCAAGCTCTGCCTTATCAACTGGAACCCCCAAATCTTCCTCGAAATCACTTGAGTAACAAGTGGAAAACAAACGGGAAGAAACCTGCGGAAGACAGCGGCGGAATCGAAGACGAAGAAAAAGCCTCATCTTTGTCCTCAAAGCCATCAAAAGTTTAGCTACAATGGGAAAATGAAAATAAATCAAACCTTTCTATATGAAATAAATAACATCCTCGTCTAATTACACCACACGGTGACCAAATATCAGACACTGCCCCGTCAAAAAACCCTCGTGGAAAAGAGAACTGCAACCAAAAGCCCCGAGAATGGATGCCGTCACCGCTCGAGTCTTCCCCATTCTCCGTCTCCGATATGCCAAACACCTCCTAAACCCTAACCCTAATCCTCTGTTCTTGCTCCGCTTCTTTTCCGACGATTCAAACCCTAGAACTCGGACACCTCTCCAGAAGCAGTTCGAGGCCTGGACCGACCGCCTCAAGCCCGGCTTCACCGCCGCCGACGTCGACGACGCCCTCCGCTCCCAGTCCGACCCCGACCTCGCCATCGACCTCTTCCGCTGGACCTCTCGCCACCGCAACTACCGCCACACCTCGGCCGTTTACCACACCATCTTCCACATTGCCGTCTCCCACCGCCGCTACTCCCAGGCCGAGTCACTCATCGACGATGTCCTCTCAGGCGCCTGCCCCGACACCCCCTCCCTCCCACTTCTCAACTCCATCATCCACTTCTGCTGCTCCCGGCGCCACCTCTTCTCCCGCGCCTTCGATGTCTTCAACCAGATGCGCCGCCTTGGTGGCCGCCAGAAGCCCACAATCGAGACCTACTCCATGCTCCTCGGCGCGTTGCTCCGGAGATTCGACCGGTGCGGCGTCTGCTTCGTCTACATGCACTCGGTACGGTCGCTGGTGCGGCAGATGAAGGCGTCGGGGGTGATCCCGGACACCTTCGCGATGAACCTGATCATCAAGGCGCACTCCCGGTGCCAGGAGGTGGACGAGGCCGTGAGGGTCTTCAAGGAGATGGGGTTGTACGGGTGCGAGCCTAACGAGTACACCTTTGGGTACTTGGCCAAGGGAATGTGCGAGAAAAGGAGGGTGGAGGAGGGAATGGGGTTCTTCAGGGAGATGAGGGGGAGGGAGCTGGTGCCCACGGCGAGTGTTTATATGACGATTGTGAATAGCTTGGCGATGCAGAGGAGGTTCGAGGATGCGGTGGAGGTCGTCATCGATATGGTCGGGAATTCGAAGTCGCCGGATTTGTTGACGAACAGGACGCTGCTGGAGGGGTTGTGTAGGGATGGGAAGGAGGCAGAGGCGTTTAGGTTGTTGGAGGAGTTGAAGAGGAGGAGGTGCTTCGATGAGAGGACGTATGCCAAGTTGTTGGATGGGTTGAAGTGGATTTGTCAGGACTCCTCCTCCTCCTCCAGGTAGGATTTGTTGTTTTTGGGTACCTGGGTCTTCTTGTTCTGGATTCTTTGGTTGATGGATGGGAGCTCCTGATGGTTCTGCTCAGAAATCAGGCAGAACGTTCTTCTCTTCAGGGACTGGTTCAGTGGAGAGGGAAGTGAATTTGGATGAAAATTTTGAGATCGGTGGTCAAGTGGATTGGACATGATTCGCAGAAGAAGAACCATAGTTCTGAATTTTGATGGTTCCCATTGTTATGCAGATTGAATGGAGACTAAGGACATACTGGAGATCACTCAAAACATTTCAAAAGCTTGGAAGCAGCTGAAGAGATGAGATTTGAGAAGAGCATACAAAATATTGTGAGAGAAACACTAGAAGATATCGTGGATGTCTTGGCGATTGTTGGCTTCTTGGATGGAGATAGGCGTTCTTTTGCATTCCTGCCAACGCTGGAAGGAAGTTTGAAAGTAGCTGCAGTTATTTATCTTCTTACCTTTCATTTTCTTCCTGTAACTCTGATTACTTGCTTTGTTTTTCATAGTCAACAAATAATTTAAAGATATTACATTATTCAGTGTGAATTTTGCATTGTCTAACAAGCTGCATTGAATTGAATTAATATACGATCATCCTATGTGGTGCTTGTCATAAATCTAACTGCTTCACAAGAAAGTAAAAACATATTCTCTCAGGTGGTGATTATAGGAGGGAGAACTGCAGACTTCTTCCCCTTGATAGAGGCCTTGGTGTCGGGAAAGCACCCATCCTCTGGTAATTCTGTCGAGGACCCATCTTCTGACACACGGATCAGGAATGGAAGGATATGACCTGGAAGATCGACCACCTCAGTGCTGACATACTTCTCCCACAGCTGCTCAGCAATCAGTCTAATTGTCTTCACACACTCCAAGCTCTCGGGCTCAAGGAAGACATCGGTTGAGTGCTCCCAATGGCTCATGAAATGCTCGTACCATAGCGACATTCGAAATCCATGAACTATTCCCCTTGCACGACCATTTAAACCATTCAAGTGGTTGGGTTGGTACGACCCTTGGGCGATCTCTGTGTCCCTGCTACCGTCAAGTGATCGTTGGTTCAAGTTTGCAGAGCCAACAATGACATACTCATCGTCCACTGCACAAAAAATATAAAGGTCACATGTCACATGCATGTCTTTTAAGAAAATTGCATATCGTTACATCCTTTCCACTTACCAATCATGAGCTTGGCATGCACATAGATGAGGAACCGTCGGTTGATCTGTGCTCTGTAGTAATCAGTCCCTGGCTCAGGCCTTGACGGAGGGATGTACTCTCCAGGATTTTGCACCTCCCTGTTGCCCAAACAGAAAAAATTCAAATAATCACAAGGGTGAGCCTTCCCGCTCAAATCCGCCTCTTCTATTGCCTTGGCTATAATCCCATACATCATCTCCATGGTTAGCCTGTTCCAGTGCAGGATGGCCTGCACCGTGTCACCCTCTGGCTCACCTTCTGGCCACATTGGTGTTACAATGTAGGCTGCAAACCTCTCCCCTGCTCGAATCTTCTTTGCGATCTTCACTGCAATTTCAATAGGGACAAGGTTCAAACAGCCACTGTCCTGATCTTCACTCCACGATGCACAACCCCCAAAGAAATATTGATTCTCTATGTAGATGAAGCTCTTAGCTCTTCTAATGGCCTCAACATAACCAGTATGGATGCTTTGATCGACAGTGACATCCTTGTCCTTTGTTAAGCCCAACTCTGCAGCCGCAGAGGGGTCCGATGGGAAGCCCATCACAGATGCATCGTCAATGGATCGGAAGACTTGAACATTCCATGTTTCAGACGATGACAGTGGCATCAATGGTGGAAAGATATCTGGCATGTCCTGAATTTCCAACAAGCAGTCTGACATCTCTGCAGGGGACTGTTTCCTCCACCTCTGTTCGAAATTGGTGAGAACGTCCCATGCTGCAGCGCCTTCAAGCTTAGAGTGGATGTCATGCCATGGCTCCCTTGGGCCGCCCCGGCGAAGTCCAGCATGTGGGAAATTGTTTTGTTGGAAGTCATGAGAGTAGATGGTGTTGATATCTCGAAAGAGGGTGTGATTTTCATCATCATACCTTCCACCACAGATATCAATCCCACCAACAAAGCTCACAACTTGCCGTACTGAAGCAGAGTGTGTGGCAACATCAAGGGTGATCGTTTTCTGGTGATGAGTGAACTCTGTTTTGGTTTCAACCTTGTGCACGGTTGTAAGGTCATGGTTGGCATGACGGGGGCAGAGGAAGCACTTCACTTTGGTGTGCTCAAAGAATCGGTAAGTGTCTTGGTCATGTGTTTTCATCAGTCCAGCATTTCCTAGTAATGAAATTGATGTCTGATCGTCCCAGACCATGACTAGCACCACTACACCTTCCTCGGCCTTTCTCTTTAGCAGCTCCCCAAAGGCAACACCCTCTGCCCCTGGAATCATCCTTTCTGGGTCTCTGACGAGGGTGGTGGTCACATTGACCGACCACCCAATGACATAAATGAAATGTCTTGCTTCTTCAATTGCTTTGTAAAGATCTTCCCATAGTCGTTGAGGATTGTAAGTACTGCCATTGGAGAGAGGAATCACCGGCTGGAAGCAGTTTGAGAGGTGTGAGTTTTGGTACAATGTGACATTGCAGCCTGTTCTCATCGGGAAGTAGGTGTTTGGCACACCGGGGAAAGGTGGAAAAATGCTGACACCAGCGTTCCATGACGGATCAGCCTGGACTGGTGAGAAGTCAAGGAGGATGTGAATCCTAGCATTGTGGAACTTGTGCCCGTCATCTCGGTATAGATCGAACCAACCAAGCACAGGCTCATCATCGAGGACACGAGAGATGGGTATGGTGGCACGACCGAGGACCTTTGCCGAAAAGGGAAGTTGTTGCTTGACGCTAACCGTGATGGTGGAGGATTGGTAGCAGCAGTAGACTCGAAAGGATTCGTTCCATGTTGGGTTCTGTGGATGGTACTCAATAGCTGTGGTTCTCGCCACTCTTGCATGGTCAATGTCGATGGTGGTGTAAATCTTGCTGTGGGGGACGGCTTGGAGATCTAAAGCTCCTATTATCTTCTCTGTGCCCTGTGCTTGCAATATCCCAAAACATACATAAGGAAAGAAGGTAAAGACACGTCTTTTGTTAGAAAACTTTTTTTGGTGATATGATGCTAAACTTCCACAAATTGTTATGCCTTCTTTTAGCCTCAAGATCCTTAATTTACATTGTTTATGCATATAGTCCCAACAAATCAAGAGCTTTAATAGAAAATTAGAAAGATCTATGATCTATGGATTTAATAACAGGAAAGAAAACTGCAGCATAGAGACTCTGTCAGTTCACGAACATTAGTGGAACTAAGCAAACAGAGGAAGGAGAAGGAAGAAAATACCATACCTTAAGGATAGAGCCGGCAACGACACTGTGAAGGTGGTTTGCTTGGAAGATGGTTGCCTCCAGAACACCATGGATGAGCTGTGGAACCTCCGTCTCTGCCATCTCCACCTTGGCAACTTTAGACGACTGGCACCTTTGTCCTTGTCCATTTACCACGAACTCTACATAATAGACCGCATCATATGGTCATATGCATATCCCCCGCCTTCCCCGGTTACTAACTCCCCCTATATGACTTTTCAGTAGTATTGCTTTTCTTACCGGCGGCGGGGCCGGGGAAGGTAGCAAACTAGTTTTGAATCCTACTCACGTTTGACTTCTCTCTGCTGCACATAGAAATACGAGTTCACATGGAGATTTTGTCGATAACCCAATTTGATAATTCGTATGACGTTGGAAGCAATCACTTATTTATGTCGTATCAAGACAGATGACACATAGCAAAGAATGTAATTTATTTCATTCCTGTTTAACTAATTTAATTAATAATCTCATAGTCAGTTTCATTCATTGATAAATTAACCAGGTCCTGCTGATTCTAGAAAAGTTGACATGATGAGGAGTTAAAGATTACAGATTTTCTAGGAACGGATGTTATTTCCAGATCTGAAGTGGTCAAGTCAGATTTCTGCCCTTCCTCTGATGAGAGTAGGCACTTTCTCTTGTGTCAGACGAGAGGTAGATGCCCTTGAGCAGTGGTTGATTGTCATCTGTAAGAGTATTTCCTAATCTATGGCATTAGGGACGGGGGGTATGCCTATTGAATCGAAACAAAGCGAATCATTATTAATGGTTTAATTTGATTTTTTAAATTCAATGGTTCGATTTAAAATATTTTCAAACTAATATATATTATTTAGTTTGTGGTTTTATTGATGGTTTAGTCAGACTTAACCAATAAGTTATATATGTATATTAAATATTTAAATCTAATATTAATATATGTAAAATACTTAAATTATATTTAATATCTATTTGTTACTTTAGAATTTTATGTTGTGGTCATATTTCTCTAAATAATTAAATATTATGACTTGGTCAGTTAATGGAATTTTATATTTTGTCAAAAAAAAGTGTAATTGTTTAGGAACTGGATTTGCTATCAGAGTTTTAATATTGTAACATATTTTACTTTTTAGTGTGATATACAGTAGGAAAGAAAAAAGGAAATGTATCAATACTTTCTTACTTTTATATATTTTATTAAATAGTTAAATTATAAATTGAACCGATCCAAACTAATTTTTAGTGATTTGGTTCGATTCAATAGGTAAAATGGTTTGATTTCGTTTGAAAATTTTTCAAACCGATCTTTTTGATTTGGTTTGAGATTTTGTCTCAAATTGAACCAAATCGAATTGTATCTATCCTTATAAGGCATCACATATGAAAGTAGAAGAAGTTACGGACACCATACATGAGACACATGGCATAAATAGATTGATGGGATGCCCACTATCATGGAAATTTCTTACACTTAAGCTTGAACTTCTGTCGACACTAAGTGTCACTCCACTTAGTTTAGCCTACCCAACACTTTTCACACACAAAGGACAGTGCACATGAGAGGTGTACGAAAGTACCTTGATTTCTATTATCCATAATAGAATACAAACACTTGGATTACACTCACAAGCATGCACACTTTCACTCTACTCACTCTAGTGGTGATCGCTCTAGATCCTTGATCGTGTCCCCTACAACATGTATAGACATCTTATATACAATTACCTAGCGCGTTCATTAACGCCTCACACTCAAGCGCATGCCCCTTGATTCTTGGGGCATTGGCCTTGGTCCTCTTTATACCTGCACCTTAACTCCAATATTTAATGCAACAAGTGTAACACCTATAATTAACCACCAACATTGGCACTTGATTGTACTTGTTGTAACGTGTGCCCTATAATGCATAGCCTACTATGCCCTTCAGTAGTGTTCACACACTAAGCATAATGCCTACGCCTTAATGTGCCAAGCGTAATGCTTACGCCTTAATGTGCCAAGCATAATGCCTACATTCAACAACGCCTGCACCCATCAACGCTTCATGCTTTAACGAGCCAGGTGTAATGCTTGCACTTGATTACGTTGTGTGTAATGCCCCTACCTTGCTACAATGCTTGTGTCTTGATGCTGGTCCATGCACAATGCCCCTTAGCCTTTAAGCTTTGATGCACCATGGCTAAGTCCAACACACATTATGCCAATAGTCCCATGCAACTCCTCTAGTTGTTGTGTTTCGTGCACTGCATGCACTTACTTCCCTAACTTGATTGCGCTTCAATCCAATCACCATCTCGTCTTCTTGGGCATGCGCACTACACCATAGTTCCATGTTCGCTTATGCACCACCTCTGCGCTTTACATCGGGTGACATTCTCCCCCACCTTAGCCATCAACACCCTCGCCGATGATGATATGAATGACTTGATCAGATCTTAGAATTGTCATAGCACAGTATCTTTCTCCCCCGTGGCTTCTTCTAGATGTTCACTCACCCACTTGACTAAGAAGCAGGTCTATTGATTTTGTCGATTGTGCCCCTCAACACGTTGCTCTAGTATAGCTTCTGCCTTCTTAGTAAATTAAGCGTGCACTTGTGCTAGCGCTTGGTATGACTTGGCCCATGAAGGATCTTCATGGTAAGGCTTGAGAAAACTGACATGAAAGACAAGGTGAAGCTTCAACTTGTCTAACAACTCCAACTGATTGGCGAGGTTGCCTACCCATTTTGGCACGATGAATGGTCCCTCGTAATGCTACACTAGCACACAAGGAGCATCCTTCTTTGTGATCTTCTTCATGATTTGAGGTGTTAACCTCAATAGCACCTTGTTCCCAAGTTGAAACTCAAGTGGCCGTTAGTGTTAATCCACCCATTTCTTCATCCTTCGTTTCACTAGCGTTAAGCAATCTTGTGCTTCCTCCACACAATAAAGATGACTTTTTGCAAATTGGTAAGCCACTAAGCAACAATCTCTTGTATGCTTTATCACCTCATGAGGCGTCAATGGTTGATGTCCCATAGCCAACTCAAAAGGGCTCTTCCCCGTCAATGAGTTGAATTGTAAGTTGTGCCAAAATTGAGCCACATCTACAAGTGCACCCAATTTTGTTGGTTGGCAAACACAAAATACCTCAAGTATTCTATGAGGAGAGGATTGATATGTCCTATATGTTTGTCTGTTTTTGGGTGATTCGTGATTGAGAAGTTTAGTGCCATCCCCAATGACTCAAATAGTGATCCCCAAAATCTTCCTATGAACCTTGCATCTCGATCACTCATGATATGAGTCGACAATCCCCATAACGTGACCATGTGCTTTATGAGCAACTTGACCATAGTTTCTGTCATGCACTCCTTTTGTGCCGCAATGAAGGCTTCACATTTTGAGAATCGATCAACCACCACCATGATTGGCATGTTGGCATCCAACCTTTGCAACCTACTAGTGAAATTCATGGGAAGGCTTTCCCACGGTCTTGTGGGTATTTGGAGAGGTTGCAGTAGCCTCACCATCTTCCTTCTCTTCATCTTGTCATGTTGACACACTAGGCATGTGCGCACATAGTGTTCAACATGACAGAAACTTAACACAAGCTACTTTTGGCTACAAATGCAATCAGTTGCCTCACCTTCCCCTTTTTTGGCACATAAGGCCATCTACCTTTGGCATCAAGAGCATCATTCTCCACCCAAAAATGACTTGCAATGCCTTCCTTCACTTGTGCGAGAAGTTCCACCGTTACAGAATCCTTGGCAATTTCCTTCTTGATGTGCACTAGCAAGTCCCTTGTGATCGTACGAAGAGTTGCGATAGTGTGATCCACACCTCCTCTTCTACTCAATGCATTAATGACTTGATTTGATTTCCCCAATTTGCTTCAGTGTCAATCGTTTCTGGCCTAGGAAGCAACTAGTGGCAACATTGTTCGTATATACCCCGAACATTGACCCAAGCAAGTAATGCTGCCATATGCCCAAGTAGTGCACTACTGTCATCATTTCTTCATCATGCACAGAGTACCTCCTCTCTGTTGTGTTTTTTTTTGTTAACGGTTGAGATAGTAAGAGGTGAATGTCTTAGGATTCGAACCCGAGACTTGTGGCGAGTTTAAAGTTCTCCCAGCCACTGAGCCCCTCTGTTGTGTTGAGCTTCCAGCTCTCGAAGGCTATTTTCCTCCTGCATGAGCACACCCCCAATGGCAAAGTCTGATGCATTAGTCCAAACTTCAAAAGGTAACTCAAAGTTGGATAGCCTTAGAACATGTTCCTCTACCACCACCTTCTTCAATGCAAAGAGGTGTGTAGGCGTGAAAGGAGCACCAAGACTTAGACCAGTGTGAAAGGAGCAATGAAGGTCTGAGGGGAAGTATGTGCTAGGAGACAAGTGCAGAAATGTCATGTATAGGACACAGGCGTGGGAAACAAGTGCAGAAATGTTGCATGGGAGACAGGCACAGGAAACCAGTGTGGAATTGTCGTAAGCCAAAGTAGCCATGTAAATGCATGGAAGAGAAACCAAGTGGGTTGTGCACTAGCAATTAGGCAAGGTAGGTTGTGCAGAGGCGTTTGGCAAGGTGGGTCATGTGCTAGCCTTGATTATGTGGGTTGTGCACAAGCAATGATGGTAGTGGGTTGTGTACAGGCAATCAGGCATTCGGGTAGTACACGAACATGGTTGGACATTACAGGATGGTGGCACCATCTGGATACATGTGCAAGTCAGTAGTGTCCATTACAGTTAAGCACATTGATGAAGTTGAGTGTGTGCAGGCTTTAAGTGGAGTTAAAGCCAGGAATCAAGAGGCATGATGGCATGCAAGTGATGGAACTTCAATGAGCATTAGTGCACGTGAGTGAAGGAACTTCAATGCATTTAAAGCGTGCACGACTGGAGCTTAATTGCACATAAGTGTGCATGGGTTAAAGGTCATTGTTATGGTCAAGTCACATTAAGGGAGCTTTAATGTGTGTAACGGGCTGGGATTGATTGTAAGCAATTATGTGTTGTAATTGCAGGTGTGTGTGTGTGTGTGTGCACATGTGTATATAAACACATGTAGATGAGGAAGAAGAACAACAAGTGAGTGTGTGTTGTGCCTTACTTCCGAACCTTGTGCATAAGGTATTCTATAAGTGAAATAGAAAAGAAGGGGTGTTTCCCTTAACCTTGTGTCTTCCATTGTGATTGCTGTGTGTGAGAGCTAGTGTGTAAGTGTTTGGGTGTGTTTACTTGTGCATGTAAAGTTCTTGAGTGGGTGAAATGCTATAGTAAGGTTGAACTGAGGTTGGGTGCGTAAACCAAGTTAGTGTCGCATGACTTAGTTTTCTTGTATTTGAGAAAAAAAGGCGTGACATTTGGTTTCATTGTTGGGATTGATCGTAAACATGATTATCGATCATGGTAGATATGGCAATCAAGAACGATGGCAAGCAATAGCAACATGAAAGGGAGGATCATGAGCCTCGAGGCTTGGCGAGAGAGAGCCTTGACCATGCCTAACAAGTTGTGGGAAGCCTTGGAGGAGATTAAGGTTCTTCATGTCGAGGTGGCAACATTGAAGAAGGTAGTTGCAAACACTGCTTCGATAAAGTCCCGAGTGCCTAAACTGAAGGCATTCACAAGGGAGCACAACATGAAGATCCTTGAGAATTATTCTCTAGAACATCGAGGTGTACTTCCACGCAGCACACACTTCTGAGCAAGAGAAGGTAACTCTTGTTAGCATGTTCCTTGCAGGAGATGCAAAGTTATGGTGAAGGACCATGTGTATACGTATAGGAGATGACATGGTAGAAACAAGGGAAGACTTGTTCAAGGAAATCTGCACACAATTCCTCCCAACCAACACGACTTGGGTAATGTGAGACTCACTATGCCAACTAAGCAAACCGATACTGTCTGTAAGTATGTCAAGAATTTCGATTCATTAATGCTTGAGATCAACAATATGGTGGAAGAGGATTGCCTTTACAATTGGAGTTGTGAATGGGGAGTTGGTCTAGTGTTTGTAAGCTCGTGGTGATGCCCCTTGATTTTCGAGTCATCTTAGGTCTTGACTTCATGCAAAAGGCCAAGATTGCGGTAATGCCCCATCTCGGTGGATTGATGATTCATGATGATCGTGCACCTTGTTTTGTACATGTGTCTCAAGACAGGGATGAAGCTATGGTGCTCATGGCATTGCAAGTGTGGGATGGCCTTTGATGCAAGGAGGACACGTATGTTGCAACCGTGCGCAAGGTGATTCCACAACATGAGTGGCATGAGGCATTACCAAAAGGAGTGGCTAAGTTGCTTGACAAGTTATGGGACATTATGTTGAAAGAGTTGCTGTCAAAACTTCTACCCCAACGTGATGTGGATCACCACATTGAGCTCATGCCTGACTTGGTGCCACCAATGCAAGCACCATACCAGAAGCCACCAGTATACTTGGAGGACCTTAAGAAGTAGCTTAAGGAACTGATCGAGGGAGGACTCCTCAGACCCAGTAAGGTGTCGTATGGTGCGCTTGTGCTTTTCTAGAAGAAGAAGGATGACACATTATGCATGTGTGTAGACTACCATGCATTGAATAAAGTAATGGTAAAGAGCAAGTATCCTACACCCAATGTCGAGGATTTATTTGATCGATTGAGGAGCACATGTCATTTCACCAATATGGACTTGAGGTCGGGCTATTATCAAGTGTGCATAGTCAAGAGAGATCAACTGCAATGACCCTCCATTTGCTACCAACCTATTCTAACTACATTTTTATTTTCCTAACAATTACAATAATTTTGAAACTAAATTCAAGCATATACTATAAAGCAGAATTAACATAAAATAAATATAAAACTACATACTTACCCAAAACTCCTGATGTGTAGTAGCATGACTTCATCCTATGTGCAT
>JAMKQA010009640.1:0-16393 GCA_024699735.1 Posidonia australis | reverse complement strand
ATTAGGGTTTATTTATGGATTTTTGGATTAATTAGGGTTTATTTATTTATTAATTGGGATTTTTGTGTTTTTTGGGTTTTTGGATTAATTAAGGTTTTCAATGGATTTTCACTTTAATTAGGGTTTTTACTTATTTATTTGGATTTTTAAGTAATTTAATTTGAATTAAGCTTAAATTAGGGTTTTTGTCCTATTTGATGGATTTTAATTTCTTTTCACTTGATTAGGGTTTAAAAGTTTGATTAATTAGAGTTTTATTGGATTTTAAGTTGATTTAAGTGGGTTTTAAGTGGGTTAGGGTTTTTGTTGGATTTTTAAGTGGATTTGATTTTATTTTATTTGATTAGGGTCTTTATTAGGGTTTTGTTGGATTTTAGGTGGATTTTAGTTGGATTAAGTGTTTTATTTGTTTTTTCAGTGGATTTTAAGTTGGATTAAGTGTTTTATTGGGTTAGGTGGCTAGTGTGGGTCTGATTGGGACCTGTGTGGACTAGGATTTTGGTGGTCACGACCACAACATCAACCGAAGGAGCCTGCTGCCAAATGAGCTCAAAATTGGGTTGTCTACAGTAGGTTTTGGCAATAGGTGTTTCAATGCATGGTGAACCATAGGATGACTTGAATATACATCTAAATGGCTTGTGTGACCATGTACTAGTGAAACTGACTTTGTGCGATCAGGGCACGTGAAACCAATAAGGTCATGGTGAAGAAGTGGTTCCGAGGAAGGATACTCGACTCAAAACACCACAAGAAAACAACAAAGATAAAGAGAGTCACCGGCTAGGCTAGTCTATTTATCGAAAAGACTAGGAAAACCGAGGAAGATACGATAAAATGCGAAACAAGCAAGTAAAATAACAAACAAGAAAATATGACTTCAATGCCAATGGATAACACAAAAGTCATTGTAGGTAGAAACTAGATAAGGATTTCTATTACGCATGTGAAAGGTATTAAGCACCCCCGTACGCCCAAAGAGTAGGTCTTTCTATGCTTTTTCGCTCGTTTGCATGGCTTGGCAATGCAATAAAATTCGTGAACATACATACAATAAAGCAAAAATATGTAGGCATGTATGCCAGTTAATGTATGCCTTTTAGGCAAGATGCATGATGTCATGTGAGAATAAATGCTATTTAATGTATACCCGCACAAACATGAAGTTTGGTATGATGCAAGTGCAGATAAAAAACCACAAATAGAAGATCAGAGACTGTTAAAATAGGTCAAAACATGCAAATCAGGGACTAATGTATTCTATCCTATGCTTTGGAACCTAGGTTTCCCGACAACCCATCTGCATAGCCTCTACATGATATCGGTACATTGTTCCCATTGACGTTCCAGGTAGTTGACATTCATCGCTCCCTGGATGCAATCGAGGCTATAGAAATTCATTGAAACCATCTAGAAATCATGTCTAGATATTGATGAAAATGTCCAGATGCAAAAAACTTGATTTCAAAACGACGAGGCTCCTCCCCCACCTACCGTTTACGTCGCTAGACTACACATCCCTCTCTGGTCATGGTCGACACCAAGAGGTTGTGTTCGTCCCCTGGGGTAGTTGATAAGGCTCAAGAAGGGTGAAAGGGAGGCCTAGAAAACATAGGGAAAGCCATGCAATCAAACGACGTCGCTCCCATC
Source organism: Posidonia australis (assembly GCA_024699735.1). Lineage (NCBI taxonomy): Eukaryota > Viridiplantae > Streptophyta > Magnoliopsida > Alismatales > Posidoniaceae > Posidonia > Posidonia australis. Next base: position 14,743 of record JAMKQA010009640.1, on the reverse strand, counting down.
TTTCTAGATCAACACCAACACCATGGAAGTCAGTTGGTCATGGAGGAGGCCAAAGACATCAGGTTTTTTTTTTTGCCACAAGGAAGGAGGGAGACCCTCAAATATATAAAAGGAAAAGTATGTACAAAAGCGGAGGGTTGGGGAAGAGAACCAACCAAGCAAAGGGCTCAAGGGTTCCCAACCTAACCCACACAGACAGGGCAGACAACAGTCCAACCACAAAAACCAAGGAGACGACTAGAGGCCCACCAGAGGGCAAGGCGTAGAGCTAGATCAAGCAAAAGGTCAGCATAGCCACACCAAAATATCCACCTAGTGCCCACACCAGGAGTCCACACAGAGTCCAGCCCAGCAAAAATCAAGGCCGTGCAGCAAAGACCACACGCTAGGTCCAGACGGCCTTAGCCCACGATGACAAAAAACAAGCCAAGACACCCCCGAACCCAGAGCCCACCCCGCAAAGGCACGAGAAGACCCACACAGCAGAAGCCAGAAGCAAGCGAACAAAGCCTCGCAACAGTGCCATGCAGGTCCAAGACCCCCAGCCATCATCTCACCGCATCGCGAATGACCAAGGAGACAGTGCGCGGGGAGTAGCCGTCCTCAAATGATCTACGGTTCCTCTCTTGCCAGATGGAGTAGATGATTCCAGTGACCTTCCGAGAGAGCACCAGACGCTCACTGCCGGCGGCGCAGTGCGACCAAAGGAACAGCATGTCGGGGAGACTGAAATCAGCCAAGGAGGCCACACCAATGCCAACAGAGACCCAAGCTTGATGAGAAAAAACACAGGACCAGAGTAGGTGGTGAAGGGACTCCTCCTCCTACATACAAAGGATGCAGCGGGAAACCACTGGAATACCTTTACGCCGGAGGATGTCATGAGTAGGGAGCGCATGCCTCATAGCCCTCCACGCGCAAAAGGCATGACGAGGAGTGACACCTTTGTACTTGACAAGGTCAGTCCAGATGGCCAGCGGAGCCCAGGGACGAATGGCTTCCCACGCAGAACTGTAGGAGAAGGTATCCCCCGATGGGATCTAGGAGACAACGTCCTCACCACCGGAGATAGGGGTTCCAAGAATCGTAGGCCATAGGTCATGCATGTCTAGGGTAGTGGGTGGGGGGAGGGTCCAGCAACCATTCACAATGAACTGGGAGGCCAGACAGCCATCGTCACAGCGTAGATCCAGATGGAGACGATAGGTGACAGAAGGAGGAACGCCATGAGGGAACCCCTGGATCCAAGGGTCGTGGAAGAATAGAGTACCACGACCGTCCCCGATGTAGAAACGGAGAAGCGGCCTGGCCACGTCACGTAGGTTGAGAATACCACGCCAAGCCGGCGATGCGGAATTAAGAGGCCGCGAACACCAGATAGAACGGCCCCGCACATACTTGATTCTCATCCATTTAACACAGAGTGCGTCCCGATTAGAGATCAGGTCCCAGAAAATCCGAAGGAGCCCCACCTGGTTGCACTCGCGAACACTGCGGATGCCCAGACCTCCTTCCTTCATCGGAAGGCAGACATTCTTCTAGGAAGTAAGGGTGCAGCCCGAGGCCCCCTGGCCAAACCACAGGAGCCGCATCATCATCCGATCAATGCGCTGAAGGACACTGGCGGGCAGGGCAAAGACAGAGGTCCAGTAGAGATGCAAAGTGCTGAGGACAAACTTGATGAGGACAAGGCGACCGGCATATGACAGAAGCTTGGCCTTCCAGGTCTCGAGCCGCCTGTCCACCGCGCGCAGGAGCGGAGCACAGTCAGCGGCAGAGAGGCACTTGGGGGAGAGAGGCAACCCAAGATACGTAACAGGCAAAGCACCCTCCGGGAAATTCAAGTGAGCAGCAATCAGGTGACGATGGCAGACAGACTCACCAAAGAAGATAGCACTCTTGTGCCTGTTGAAGTCCAAACCAGAGGCCAGGGAAAATTAGTCCAGCAGCAACTTCAGACCTCTAGCGTTCTTCATATCCGCGCGAAGGAAGACCATGAGGTCGTCAGCAAAGATGAGGTGAGAGACAGTGAGGTCATCCTTCTGAACGGGGTCAAGCTCACCACGCGCAACCGCTCTACCGATGAGGTCGGAAAAGACCTGCATAGCGACGACGAAAAGATACGGTGACAGAGGGTCCCCTTGCCGGATCCCAGTGGCAGAAGAGATCCACTCCGACCGCTCGTCGTTGACAGTAGTAGTGAAATCGTACCTCATGCACTCACCGACCCACCCAGTCCACCTGGAGGAGAAACCAGCACGCCGAAGCGCGTCGCAAATGAAGGGGTGCTCGATCAGATCGAATGCTTTCCGCGGGTCAAGCTTGACACACATGTAGCCAATCCACCGGGAACAGTGAATGCTGTGGCAGACCTCATGAGCCAGGAGAATCGCATCTCCAATCCTCCTGCCACGGACGAAAGCCGCCTGGTTGGCGTCCATGAGGCGAGGCGAGAAAGCTTGGAGCCGATTGGCTAGGGTCTTGGAGATGATCTTGTAGAGTACGTTGCATAAGGCAATTGGCCTGAAGTCCTCCAACAAGTCCGGGATGTCCCGCTTGGGGATGAGGCAGAGAAGCATCCTGTTTACCAGCTTCAGTAATCGGCCGAAGCGGAGGAAATTGTTGACTTCCAGAAGGAGATCCCCCGAGATGACAACCCAGGCAAGCCAGTAAAAATGCCCATTGAAGCCGTCCTCCCTCGGAGCCCGGTTTGGGTGCAGAGAAGAGACCACGGTCTTAAGCTCCTCCAGCGAGACCAGCGAGCAAAGGAAGTCATTGTCGGCGGAGCTGATGGTGTTGCTGGCAGGGATGAGGGGGAAGAGGTAGGTGACCTGCCTAGTGTTAAGAATAGTCCGGTACCTCGCCACGAATAGCGAGGCAATATGCTGCTGGTCGTCCATGGAATCTCCCTCGTGGGAGATGCGCAGGATACGATTACGCGCCCGATGGCCTTTCGTGGTGGCGTGGAAGAAGGCGGTATTGGCATCCCCATCCTTCATCCACCGAATCCTGGATTGCTGCCAGGCCACCATTTCCTCCCTCCAGTAAAGTGGGAGAGCAAGGGGGCAGGCTGTTCCTCGCCTGTAGTGACTTGAAGGAAGCCTCACAGTTCCTAATCCGGTCAGGGATGCGCTGGAAGGTACGAGTGGCCCAGGACTTCAGGTAGCATTTGAGGTTCCCAAGCTTCAGGTAGAAGTTATACATATGGTTGCCACCACCGTTCCTACGCCAGCCCTCCTCGACAGCAGAGAGGAAGTCGGGGTGGGAGGTCCAGTGGTTGTAGAAGCAGAAGAAGGGGATGGGCTTCCCCCTGTCACGGCCAAGGGAGATCATCAGCGGCGAATGGTCACTGAGGTGACGGAGACCAACGGTCGAGTGACAGCGAGCAAAAACGTCCAAGAAGCTGGAGGTGATGAGTGCCCGATCCAGCCTACAGGAGATGTTGATAGCGGGCTGCAGATTGCTCCACGTGAAGGGTTCACCGACAGTGGGCATGTCAAACAGGGCGGACGATAGAATGAAAGAGTTGAAGTCGTCCATGGTAGTCTGGTTAGCCCTCCCACCACCAGTCTTCTCATGGTTGAAACGGATGTAGTTGAAGTCCCCCATCACAACCCAGGGGAGGGAAGGCCTGGAGGCGATAAGCTCCTCCCACAGGAGCCGCCGGGAAGACAGATCGTTCGCAGCGTAAACCACAGCGAGCGCGAAGGTGGGGAAGGCAAGGGACGACACCTCAACAAGAATAAACTGGTTAGTCTCCATCATCAGCGGAAGGTGGAGCGAAGCCTCGTTCCAGAGCACAAGAATGTGCCCAGCATCATCCAAGTGCAGGTTGTCCAGAGCCTGGTACGAGCTCCAGTGGCACTGAACAGTCTGTGCAATGTTGCGCTTCAGCTTGTGCTCCAAGAGGCAGATGATGTCGTATCTACACCGACGAGTGAATTCACGAATCCCACGAAGCTTCCCTCTGTCATTCAGGCCCCGCACGTTCCAGCAAAGGATCGACAATCAGCAGGGGTCAGAAGGGTAGGCCGGCGAGCCAGTCTTCTCTGGCAGGAGACTCTTGTTCGATGCCCCGAGCAAGCGGGGGTGAACAGTCTTCCTCGTTTGCTAGGCTCTGAAGATCAGGTCCTCCACATCGACCTCATGAGAGTTCAGTATTTCAAAGGTATTGTGACTGTGCCCTTCCAGGCCAAGCCTTCTAACATGCAGGGTGTAGGCAAACTTCTTTCCTTTCCGTCGAGAAGAGGATCCGATAGGTGAACCCCCCGTGGCCGCCACTGAAGGAGAATCGGTGGGGACTGTGTCCTCCCCGACAAGGCGAGGAAGAGACTCCAGCTCACCGTCACACACACAGTCTTTGTCAGTTTCTCTGAGGACAGTTGCCAGGCGAACGACAGGAGAAGGGGAAGAGGACGTGCTTCCAGGAGCCGTCCCAGCCTTCTCACCATCCATGCAAGCAACAGTCAGCGAGGTCGCAGGCGCAGCAATCTCCATGGATTTCCCTTGATCCGTGCTTTTAGAAGTTAGCTGGGTGTCAGGCTTAACGTAGGACCCCTCCTCGTGTCCAAAAGTTTGGCAAGCTCCATAAGGCCACGGCATCCAGTCGTAGGCAACCTGGATTTCTTCCAGCGCTCCGTTAACTTCCATGAGGGTAATGGTAGGGTACTGGAAGTGCACATCAATTTCTACACATACCCGAGCAAATTCAACCCTGGATCCCGAGGCCGTGGACTCATCCATGTAGAGCGACGTTCCTAGCGTGCTAGCAGCTCGTCCGATCAGAGAAGGAGACCAGAAGCGGAGAGGCAACTTGAGGAATCTGATCCAGATGGGCAGCGAGGAGAGTTTCTCTTTTTCAAATTTGGAGTCGACGGCCCAGCGACTGAGGACCAGGGGCTTGCCTTTGACGAACCAGGGTCCGCCCTCAAGAGCGTGCTCCAGATCATTGCCATCAGAAAACTTAAACAAGAGGAAGCCATTGCCACGCGAGAGAACCTAGAGGTCCCCCTTGATTGCCCAGACCTGTTTGAGCAGACCAGCCAAAGCAGGGATGTAAGGTTTGAGGTCGATGAAGTAGCCCATAAGCACTCTATCCCAAGTAGCAGCGGCCTCCTCGACCTCCTCCGGCGGACAAACAGCCACGGAGACACCGTTCCTCACCACCAGGGGAAAGAAGAAAAGGGTTCTGGGGCTAGTCTTGTGCCCCTGGCATCTCTCCGCCCAGGTCCTAGCAGGCAGCTCCGAGACCGAGGCATCCTAGCTCCCAGAGGCACGACCAGGGCAAGAGTGAGGTCAGGAATGCGACCGACGGACCGCAGATTTAGACCGTCTACGGTGATGCAGACCACCCAAGCCGAGACCTCCCCTGCCACGGACCGCAGTACCACCACGCGGCGGCGCCGGTGGCTGAGGACCACCATCAGCTGCGAGGAGCACCTCAGGGAGGAAATCACCAAAGGTGCAGTGCTTAGGAGAGCCCTGGTGATCAGAGCGCGACATGACCAATCGCACAGTGACATGTGGCTAATCCATCAGCAGAACCGAGATCAACCGCAGATTAGTGCTCACCACGTCAGCAAAAATTGAAATTCCGCGGTCCCGCCGAAAATTCGGGAGAAGCAGCCCTCAAACCCAGCGTAGGTGATTTCCTAGAGAGAAGTCAGAGTTTCTCACTCTAGAAAAAACCCAACAGCTGCAATTTTGAGACATCAGGTTTTTGCCTCGGATGTTGAGGGGAAGGCTGAGAAAAGGGAAGAAACCATGAAAGACATGAGATGGGGTGACAGGCCACCACTCGTGCTCAGTGGCTGATAGCCTCACACAAACGGTGAACCATCGTCGAAAACCGCAAGGGATGTAGAATCGATGAAAACTAATCGAACATACACTGAAACATAAAGGAAATGATGCATATAATGTCAAGGATGGAGATAGGCTACATGGGTTGAATGTATACCTATAGGCTCGATGAGATTTTTGCTGTTCGGACATTGTTGGGTGCGACGACAGCACCAAGGATCGAGGTCCTGGACTCAAGGATGGTGTTTGAACATGGTAGATGAGGCTTGGTTGCAACGGAAGTCATGGGAGACACCAGGGATGTTTTGTGATACTTGGGCCTAATTATCCATTTTAATTGTAAACCATGTAATTAATTGTAAACTTGTATAAATGGTTTAGTAATGGATAATCTGTTGTTTCTTGTGATTATGAGGTTTTGGTTGGCTTTTTGTGCACCTATTTGTGTTGTGGGACCAATGTGGAGTCTGGTTTGAGGATATACAATCGCCTCGATTTACGTATCTGTCTATTTCCTTTTTCTCTCTCTCCCTCATGAGTCCTTATCTTCTTCGTCTCCTTTCTTCTTCTCTCCAACCCGTTCCACCACAGAAACGCTTGTGCCGCCCCATCCCCTCCGACATGAGGGTGATGGGATTGGTAGCTAGTGCTACGCAGGAGGAGGAGGAGATAAAGAGGGGCGGAGGCAGAGGAAATGGAGGAGAAGCCAAGCCATGAGAGAAAAGAGGAAGGAGCGGTGCACGAGCCGAAGGAGGAGACTTCGTTCGCGTGGTCTGCCGATGGGGAAAATCTTTGCCAAAGTGCGAGGGAGGTCGTCAGAATGCCACCTAAGGTATGTGACCTGTAACACCCGTAAAAATTCATTTTGTAATTATCTACATTTTATGAATTTACACTTGGACGAGTGTTACTATTCTAAGGGCCGTTGTGTGGTTTTGTGCTTTTGGGCTTGGACCTCGTGGGCCGGCTTCTATTTGCGTGTCCCGGTGCATGATTTGGCACTATGCATTGTGGCACTGTGCATGTGGGGTCCATGTGGGGCCTGTGTTGTGGGCTAGTTGTCGTGGCTGGTGGTTGGGTGGAGTGGCCGATGTGCTCGTGCAGGGTGCCCGTGGCTGAGACGTGCAGGTGAGCATGTTCCCAGTTATTGCGTGCGCAGGCTTTATAAGCCGACTGCACTGCACTCCTCCGTCACTCATCGTCGTCTTCTCCTTCTTTCATCTTCTTTTTCTCCTCCTCCTCGGGTGTGCATCTCTTCTTCCCCACCTTTCCTCCCCACTCCTCCTTCTCCACCCCCTTTTCCATCCACTTGTCCTCCTTTGTCTCCCCTGTTCCCCAATTTTACGCGTCGACAGAGAGAGGGAGAGAGAGAGAGAGAGAGAGGGATAGAAGTGGAGGAGCTTGGGTGGCTCGTGGCGGCCTAAGAAGCTCCGGAGTGGCATCCCAAAAGTTGTGGAGTGGCCGTGGTCGTGTGGGACTACCGGAATTCACCAGAGTCAGTCGGAGATCACTAGAGCTCATTTCAGGTACATATCCCCAATTTAATGTGTAGAAATCATGTAAAATGGTAGAAATGCCTTAGATGCATGTAATCTAGGCTAAATTTAATGTTTTAGAATTTTCAGGAATTTATTGTGGTTTTTATGGATATTTATGTCGATGGTTAAGGTTTGGGTCATTTTGACCCTTATGCCTTTGTGATTTTATATCTTGATGCATGGTGAATGGATTTTGGTTTTTTTTTGAGGATTTGGAGTAGACTCGAGGGTCTACATCTTATATTTTATGCAAGATTTTTGGTGTTGGTTTAGTGGGTTCGATCAGAGGTCTTAGTTGGGGCGAATTCGGACTGTAGGGTTTGGCCAATTTTTTATTGTTTGCAGAATTTGGCATAGCGAACCATTTTGGTATGTCGTTTCACTATCAAATTAGGTCCTCTGGTCGAAATTCAGACGTCCGATTTCAGAAGGTCGCCTGAATCAAGAGATTTTGGTCGACCAAATCATTTTCGGTATATCGAATTTGGCCTAAGTGTTGACTGTTGACCTAATTCGGTCAACTGATCTAGATCAGCCTACCAAACCAGGGGTTTTTGGCATGCCTAACTTGTTTTCGACATGCCGAATCTAGGCCCAAATAAGTTTATAAATCTGATTTCTGTGGGTTTTCTAGATTGGTTTGTTTTGTCCCATTGAGAGAGATTGTAAGCCGTCAGTGGTGGTCTCTTGGGACCCCTGATGTGCCATTTCGCCAAGGTTTTGGAAGAGTTTTCACAGATATGAAAATGATTTTGGAAAGTGGATTTCAAAGAAATAGTTGACCTACTTTGGAAAAATGTTTTCCTGGTTTTCTATGTGCGGGCCGAGACAGTGTGGGATCGTGTCGTCGGGACCAGGGATTTTGACGATATTCTCGGGTGGTCAAGCGCGGCTCCCTAGTTGAGGTGGAGGGTCGAGATACCTGAGGCTGAGGGACATCGGGTCTTGGAAGTATGAGACTCCTTGACTGTCGTCTCAAGGCTAGGGTTGAGGTGTCTTGTGACATGACAGGGAGGTATGATACTCCTGCTGTCATTGTGAGCACTGAGGCTCGGATGTTGTCGGGTGTGGAGGTATGACATTCCCTCCTGATCATCGTGTGTGGAGGACGTCGTGAGGAGGAGGACCCTGTGGTAGCCTGTGTGGGTGGGACACGTGCCCCATAGCTGGTAGCATCTTTAGAGACAGGATAGCCTTCCCAAGAAAGAGTTGACTTTGTGAGGGTTCTCTAGATAGGGTGAATCGCGAGACGGTGATCGCTCCTACACAGGGTGGCTTCACTGTGGCAGTGCAGAACACCGTGGTCGCTCCTCGGTGGACTGTGTATGGTCAGAGTTTGGTTGCCTAACGCCAAGCTTCCCGACTCACTATGTGTGGTTTTGGCCATTGAGGGCCTTCCCTTATGGTTTTGGGCTAGTAGAGCTCTGGTTGTGATTTAGGTCGGTGTGGGCTTGGTTTGTGAGGTTTTGAGGAAATGGTTTGCGAAATGAATTTTAAAATAAAAGTAATTATGATTTTCTTTTCGTAGTTTTCCTTTGAGGTACGTACTGGGTGACTTTTGTCACTCATGCGTTTTCCTCGTGTTTTTGATTTGCGAGTGTAGGCATGTAAAGGATTAGCATAGTGCATATAGTCTAAAGTCCTCTAGCCGCACACACAGGTTCTTCATAGTTAGATATTTTATGTTTGGCTTTAATTTTTTCGTATTTTATTTTATTTTAAATTATTGTGGAAAATGTGGGCCATTACACGACCCCTTTCCTCTCTCGTTTTACATTTTTAGCATAATGTGTTAAATGCATGAAAAATGAGGAAAATGCATGTAAAATCACAAAAATATAGTAGAAAGGATGAGAATGTGATAGATAGCATGAATATGTAGAGATCATCCTAGGATTGCATGGATTTCATGAGTTTTGGTCAAAAATGAAATGTATGCTATAGTGAATCATATCGAGCTTTACCCATTTATGATTTTCGTATGAATAACATGATGAATGAAATGACGAATGTATATGAATAGCATGATGAATGAAATGATGAATGGTCTGAGGGATTTTGAAGTAGACTCAAGGGTCTGTACTTCATGTTTTATTCATATTTTATGATGTATGTTTGAGGAGTCTGTCGAAGGTCCCCATTTCCGGTGAAATGTTTGGATTGGAATAGGGGAGGTGTTCTGGGCACGAGGATTTCGACATGCCGAACAGGATTCGGCATACCAATTTCCTGTCAGATTACGCCCAAATACCTGGTTTTGGTAGACCGAAAACACTTAGTCAACCAAAATAGGGAGTTTCGGTATACCGAAAAGGTTCAATATATCGAACCAAGAATTTTTGATATACCAAACTAGATTTCGGTTTGTCGATTTTGTTCCCTGACCCATATGGATAAATGTGTATAATAAATGAAACTAAGTAAGTTTAAATGGATAATGGGTATGTGTTAATGGTATTTTACCTATGTAAATATTATGGAGGAATATAGAATCTAAATAAGTGAATTTAGAAATAGTTTTGGGCTTGAAGCCCTAAAAATGAATAAAAGTGATTAAATGAGTGATTTAGTGTGATTTTTAGGCATGAGACCCAATTTGTGATTTCAAATACATGGTTTTGGATGATTTTGAGTTGGGACCCAGGTGGAGGGTCAGGTGTTACACGGAAAAGATTCCTGCAACGAAAGAATGAGATGGAAATGGTTTTAAAAGGAAAAGTTAAGAGTTTTTGAAAATAAAATACTAATAATGTGTTGTGGAACCACGAGAGGTTGGTGTCAGCAATATGGTAGGAGAATAATACTCCAAAGAAACCAATTGTTAGATGTAACCGTGGTTGCCAGAGTGGAGTCACGAGGGGTTGGTGTTGGCAAATTGATAAGATATCAATTGTTAGATACGACTGCGGCCGTCGAGCTTGAAACAGTGTAGGCTAAGCCTGGTATTTGAACCAGATGTTCGGGTCACCGATGGGACGTTACAAAAAGACATATCCCTATGCATATGAAAAGAAATTGAGGCTAATTGACCAAGGTAGTGTCCTCCCGCATGGTGAACTTCATCGCTGTAGTGCAAAGAGGAAGGGGAAATAGTGTCCTCACCTACTGCTTGTATGCCTGATAACCCCTGATCAAGGTAGCATCAATAAGAAAAGTGGAAATGAATAAGAAATGTGTATGGATTTGTAACAATGAAAAGATGTGATTTGACTAGGATTAGACTTGTATTTGGTCCTGAAATCCTACAAATAAATGAGAATTGTGTTTTAACCAGTTGACAGCTAATGTTTGCAGTTTTGGTTTTGAGCCTTGTGAAGCATTGTGCTTTAGGCTAGACCTGGTCGAGAATACAGTTTTCTCGAGATATGAGGATGGTTTTAAAAACGTATAAAAGAAAAGGAATGTGAGTTTTGGGAAAAAAAACGTGGTTTTGGAAATAGATTTCCAAATGTTTTGAAAAAAAATGGGATGTGAACTTTTGAAAAGAGTATGGTCCTGGGAACAAATTCCCATGTGATTTCAAAGAAAGGAAAGAATGCTTAAAATTGGATTTTTAAAAGAAAACCAAGTTTTATAAATTAAAAGCTGTGTTTTCAGTAGTTTGTCGAGTTTGTTGTGTGTGTGTTTGAGGTACGTACTGGGTGACTTAGATGTCAGTCACGCGTACTTTGTTTGGTTTTTAGGTACAGGTTAGGTGTAATCTAGTTCCAGTGCCAGAATGAGAGCTACTAGTCACACATTGTTTCCTGGAGGTAAACCTTAGTTACAGTTATTTAATCATTGTTGTAATTAATGTAATTTCCTTATGATACTATGATTTAGGTAACGTTCTTGGGTTCAGGACATCACATGTTTGGATCGCTGGAGAAGAAGAGATGGAAGCCCTTGGGATGAACGAAGCCAAAGGTTTCTAGGGTTTTTTGACGTGGGAATGGCTATGGGTACCTCCAAGATGCAAAGGCTAGGATCCCCTTCACGTATGTGAAGGGTGGAGCTATATAGACTCAAGGTTTGCATGAGAGACGTTGAATTCGAATTGGTTTGACTTAAGAGGTGGAGATTAGTTTAAAGGGATGGAATTAGGGTTTCAATGGTGAAGAAAGGATGTAGGGGCTCATGGCATACCAAGGCACGTAGGCAAACCCATGCAAGCCATCGCAAGGCCCCGGACCAATGATTTATGGGGTTAATGGGCTGACTGATTGGGTTGCGTTGCTATTGACCTAGGAAACATGCACAACTCACCTACGGCCCTTGTCTGTAGTGTCGGTACATGGCTCACCTAGGTTAGAGCCTTGTGATGGATTTTGGGCCCATTTCTCGAGCACTTGAGCCACTAGTAAGCCTTGGGCTTGTGATTTGGTGATGGCCTATGATGTTGGAATGGTTTTAGGTGTTGGGTTCGATTCTGGGGTTATAAATTTGGTCTTAGGGATTTGGTTTCATCCATCGTGACCAGTATATTTGTCTAGAAGGGTCCATCAATTGGCAACACAAAACTAAGGTATCTACAAATGCCCCTCCCTAAGCGAGGTCGAGGTAATCAATACCTATGCTCAGGGTTGACATGACACCCTACTTGAATCTACAGGAGGCTAGTTTTTGCAATCAGCCTTGAGTCACTTATTCGACGGATACACCATAAGTCACGACTCATGGCCCATGCATGACGCAAATGCAAAGGCGGATGCTGATGCTAAAGCTAAGACTGATGCTAAGGCTGAGACTGATGCTAACTGTTGTTGATGCTGACTTGATCTCGCTCGTCTGGTACAAAAATCACAGACAAACGAGACATCGTCTGTCTAAAGCGAAGTTATGCGAACGATGCCAATGCAATCCATCCATCTAGCACGAGAATCCAAGACAAGCGGGACTTCGTCTGTCCGATGCGAAGTTAGGTTGACGAGCCTATCAATTGGAGAGCTTGGGGTATCAGCTCAAAACAGAAATGAAGAGGTGTGGCACGATATCGGTCTTACCGATCGGCAAAGACAAATAACAGATGTTGTCTAAATAGTTTAAGATATCAACCTAGGAAAGAGGATAAAGGGGCATCAAACAAGACTATCGGGCTTGCCAATTGAGAAAAGGGCATGATGAGTTGACAGGCCCATTGATCGGATAGTTTGGGTTGTCAACCCGAAGGAGAAAAGGGACATGGCAAGATATCAATCTTGTCGATAGGGCAATGACAATTGACAAATGTTTTCTGGATATCAGCCCAGAGAAGATAAGAATGGGACATGCGAATCTACCAATTGAGATGTGGCTAGTGATAGATGAGCGAGGCAGGGCAATGAACTCGTCATCCAAGATGCAGTCAGTGATAGTTCGCAGAGGACCAGTTTATCTCATCCGTCTGGTACGAGGATCTAGGAAAAGCAGGATTTCATCCGTCCGAAGTAAAATCATGCAAGAGCTGCTGAACTAGATCCCATCTGTCCAGTTTGAGATTCTAGGAAAAGCAGGATTTCATCCGTACGAAGCAAAATTAAGCAAAGGTTTATGAACTGGATCTCATCCGTCTAGTATGAAATTCTAGAAAAAGTGGGATTTCATTCATCCAGAACGGAATCACACAAAGTCTGATAAATTAGATCTCATTTGTTTAACATGAGATTCTAGGAAAAGCAGGATTTCGTCTATTCGAAGCGAAATCGCATGAGATTGATAAACTAGATCTCATCCGTCTGGTATGAGATTTCAGGAAGAGCGGAATTTTGCCCATTCACAGTGAAATCGCATCAAAGCTGATAAACTAGATCTCATCCATCAAGTATGAGATTATAGGAAATGAAGAATTTCGTCCATCCAGGGTAAATCATGCGAAGCTGATGAACTAGATCTCATCCATCTGGTATGAGATTCCAAGAAGAGTGGGATTTCATTCGTCCAAAGTGAAATCGAGCAAAGACTGATAAACTAGATCTCATTTGTCCAGTATGAGATTCTAGGAAAAGCAGGATTTTATCCGTCCAAAGCGAAATCGCGTGAAGGTTGATGAATTGAATCTCATCCATCTAGTATGAGATTCCAAGAAAAGCAGGATGTCGTCCATATGGAGTGAAATCACATGAAGGCTAATAAACTAGATCTCATCTGTTCAGTGTGAGATTCCAGGAAAAGAAGGATTTCATCCGTTCAGAGCACAATCGCATGAAGGTTGATAAACTAGATCTCATTCGTCTGATATGAGATTCCAAGAACAACAAGATTTTGTCCCTCTAGAGTGAAATAACGCTAAGGCTGTTGAATTGGATCTCTTCCGTTTGATATGAGATTCTAGGAAAAGTAGGATTTCGTCCGTCTAAAGCAAAATCACGCAAAGGCTGATGAACTGGATCTTATACGTTCATTACAAAATTCCAAGAAAAGTAGAATTTCGTCCATCCGGAGTGAAATCGCATGAAGACTGATGAACTAGATCTCATCCATTTGGAATGGATTCCAAGAAAATCAGGATTTCGTCCGTCCGGAGCGAAATTGCTCTGATGAACTGGATCTCATTTGTCTGGTATGAGATTCTAAAAAAATGGGATTTCATTCGTCTTAATTGAAATCGCACAAGAACTGATGAATTGGATCTCATCCGTTCAGTATGAAATTCCAAGAAAAGCAAGATTTCATCCGTCTAGAGAAAAATTACACGAGAGTTGAGATAAACGAACTTATCAACCAAGATGCAGTCTATGACTGTTGAAAGGTTGGATAACTTAGATCTTATCCATCTGATACAAGATTCCAGGATAATAAGATCTTATATGTCCAAAGCAAAATTGCACAATAAGTTTTTTTTGCCACAAGGAAGGAGGGAGACCCTCAAATATATAAAATAAAAACTATATACAAAAACTGAAAGGTGGGGAAGAGAACCCACCGAAGCCAACAAGGCAGTAGGGTTCCCAACCCAACCTCCCAATACAATAGGGTTCATGGGCCACAAAAGCCCAAAGGGAGACCAGATTCGAAGTCACAACAAAAATCCCAGGAAGAAAACAAAAAACGCATGCCCCAGGCACCAACGGGACGACCCGAGAAACAGTGGCATGCAAGAGCATCAGACCAGATCAAAAACCATCTGGCAGAAAGTAGCAATGCTTCGTGGGGAGTAATTCAGATCAAATGATCGCTTGTTTCTCTCCATCCACAGGAAAGCCATCACCGTAATGAAAAGGCCAGAAGCGGAATGCTTCTCATTCTTCTGCAAACCATTAAAGAAGTCACGGCAAAACGAAATAACAGCTTCCAGCAGACAGGGAGCCTGGTTGTGCCCCAAGTTGGGGAGGAGAGTGGCCCAAATCATAGAGGAATAATCACAATTCCAAAACAGATGATCTAGCGACTCGATATCATTACAGCAAAGGATGCAGCGCGAGACCACTGCAATACCATGCTTCCTG
>JAMKQA010009639.1:0-36663 GCA_024699735.1 Posidonia australis | reverse complement strand
AAGTGAGGAATGAAGTGAGGAATGAAATAAGAGATGAAATACATGCTTTGGAGGATCGACTTGTAAGGTAAAATTGAATTTACTTTTATAATTTTTTATATATATAAATTGTTAGGTTGAATTCAAGATTATAATATATGTTATGTTTGTTTTTTATAATCAGAAGATATAACGACGAGCAAGAAGATTTGGGAAGTGATGATGAGGATGATTTCGAGGAGTATAGACGTCGTCGTCACTCAAAAGGTAAAGGAAAGCAAGTTGATTCCCGAAGAAAGTGAGTTTTGTATTAGCTACTGTATTTTATTTATCCACATGTATTAAAATATTTCAATGATGTATTAGTTACTTTTTTGTAAAAACTTTGAATGTGAAATCTTATGATGTATAATGGAATGGAATTTTTTTTTTACGAAATCTGTATGTGTGGTGAATGTATTTGAATGTCATTGTTACAGGTATTTGAATGTTAATGTTACAGGTATTTGAATGTCATTGTAACAGGTATTTCAATGGAATTTTTTATTTTTTATTTTTTTTTACTGCCCAGTATTTGCGAGGACATGTCCTCGCATACACAACGATAACTGGCGAGCCCTTAGCGAACAATTTGCGAGGAACATTCCTCGCTATACAATTGCATTATATTTAGCGAGCACTTACCGAGGACATGGCGAGGAGTTACGAGGACATGTCCTCGCTAAAACTGAAATGACATATAATCGCATTATATTTAGCGAGCACTTACCGAGGATTTGGCGAGGAGTTACAAGAATAAGGCGAGGACCTTACGAGGACATATTTCCTCGTAATGTCCTCGCTCAATCTAAACGAGCACATTGCGAGGATAAATCCTCCCAATATTGATTTAACGAGTTACATAGCTACGAGGATACTTATTCCTCGCAATGTCCTCGTTAAACTATCTAACGAGGACATTGCGAGAACGTCGCGAGGACGTTGCGAGGAATATTGTCCTCGCTAAACGTCGATTTTCTTGTAGTGATTTACGCTAGAGTAGCATGTCTAACTCAAGAAAGTGTGTGGACTTGTTGTTCATGGATTGAAGGGAAACTCTTAGGGATTTTCTTCCATCTCAGTGTTGGACCCTTGATCCCCTTTTCCCACAAAATGTTCATGGAGTGAGGCTAAGGACAAGGTTCCTCGGTGTTAGGGAGACAACCAGTTCACAAGCTCGAGCAGTCTATTAGCTCAATATGCATGTCAAGGGTGGTACCTTTGAGGTGCATTGCATTCCAGGGGTATTCAAGCCTAGTACCATCCACTCTGCCCATAGTGTAGCCTCCATTAGTAGAGACTTCTTTCCTAGAGGATCTCACTCCTGGCTTTCTAACCAGCGTCAAATGAATAATTTGTACCTCGCCCTGAAAGAGGAGGGTAGCCTGATGGATGCACATGGTGTTCTGTGCCTTGTATCACAAGCTGCATTAGTTGAAGTATTTTTCTGAACTTCAACTTACAAGCATGGTTGACCCGATTGACACATGGAATCTACTTCCTTGGCATGTGTTTGATGAACTTCTAAAGGCACCAGTTTAGTGCAAGGGTAAACTTTCTACTAGTTGATGTGTCAGGAGGCCTACATCATTAAAATTGTTCTAGATGCACGATTTTCTAGCATAATTGCAAACTAAACCCTAAAGATTCAAATTTTACTCAAATGTGCTCAGAATTGCATTTTAAACCCCGAACTTCACTGAATTTACATTGAATGCATATTTTTAAGGCATATTTGTAAACCAGTCCTTGGAAATTCATGTTTCCATCCAGGAGTCCATTATTTTGCACATTTACCCAGAATTTCTTCAAAATTGCATTAAACACATGTTTTGCTGACAAAATTACAGATTGGACCCTAGGAATCCTTATTTTACCAAAAATGCATAATTTTGCACATTTAACCCCCAACTTCTCTAAAAATGTATAAAATGTGTTTTCTTAAACATTTTTGTTGATTTAGCCCTAGAATCTCAGCCTTCACTCAGGGACATGTAATTTTTGCACAGAGGTCCTTAGAAATTTACATATTTCACCCATACCTGTATTTTGTACATTTTATTACCCTTTTCATGCATATTTTCTCATGTTTACTCTCTTGCATCATGCACACATTTCAAAACTTATTTCAAACTTGGTTTTCACATTATTTCCTGGATTCCTTCTGATTTTCATGATCTTGATTTGATTTGGATTTTCCTCGCCCAAGGGCATACATTAACAGGCTTGACAATGCTAGCATGGACCCCAATGAGGATTATTTTCTCTCATTTGATTTTCTCAGATTCCTTAAGTTTCTGTTGTTTTACGTAACACTTTCCAAATATTTTCAATTTTCATGATTTTCCTCATCGCCTAAGGGCATACAATAAAGTGGCAGTTTCAATGCCTACATTGCCCCTTGGATTATTTTCCTTATTATTATTTTTATTCATTTCTTCTCTTTGATTTGGCATGTTTTCGCATTCATCTTAGGCATGCGCATGCGAGGTAGACAAGCATACAAACACTAGATCATTAGCAAGCAGGAAACCTAGAAAGATCGATTTCTTCGACCGCATGGGGGTGCCTAACACCTTCCCTATGCGTAACAAGAATCCTTACCCTTTCTCTAGCCTGCAATAGCCAAGTGTTGCATTCATTAGGCATGGAGCATACACGCATTCATTTGCATCAATTTCTTGCATTCTTATGCATCTTGGTTTTCCTCATCTTTCCATTAAAAAACTAGGTGGCGACTCCTTTTCCTTATCCTTTTTTCTTATCTTTCCTTGGTGCTTCCGAGTCTAGTCTCCTTCTTCAAATTCATTATCTCTGTCATGACCATATCGAGGCTCCTCATGTGTTTCCACGTAGCTTGGAGTCGTGTAGGGTTCCACCGGCATGGTCATAGGAACTGGCGACTCCACTGGGGATAACCAGATTCTTGCTTTCATTTTGGTTTTCTTGCTTGCTTGGCATTGATCTATACTTTGTGTTCGTTTTCTTGTTCTACTTGTTTGTATATATTTGACTATACACGTTTTTTTTACACGGTTGCTATGCCACCACACATGCACATGACCTGATTCATGCCTTTTGTTATGATGCTTGCTTTTCTTCACTACCTGTGAGCACTACACTAGCACATGTCATGCTCATGCCTTTTGCTTGTTGATTGAGTGTTTGGATGCCATGATTGTGTGTTTTCTTCCCCTTTTTGTATTTGCTATGATTAGGAGAGTACAAACATGTTTGCCTCCTTATCTGGTTAAAATAAAACACACAAACTCAAACAAACAAATAATAAGACATATCTGGTTAAGATAAAAGCATATTGCATGATTGATCATATAGGGCATGCATCTTCTCCTCTGAGTCAACAGACAATTTGTGAAGGACAATTCTGGTAGTCTGTTCTATAGCTTTGGCGTAGGGCGTGTTGCTAGTTTGTCCCCCCTTGTCTGGGGTCGTGTTGGTGTTAGTAGGGGGTACAGCTCCATGCTACTATAGGAGACTAGGCCACCAACGCACCACCTGTTTACTGCCTGCACTTTGGCCAAGATTTAGAATGGGAACCTTACTTTTCTGACCAGAGTCAAAACCCAAACCCATGAGTGCGTCTCGTGTGGTCAACCCCAAGCGGGACATGCATGGTGAGAGAGCACATGTTAGTAGCATTCATGTGCATGTGTGCCATTCATACCACCATAATGAACAATTTCATAGCTCACTTGTTTTCTTATGTTGTTCTGCCTTTTTCTTCTTTGCTAACACATTAGGTTTTTTTCCTCTGTCAGTTATAAAGTATTGTGTGCAAGTTCCAAGGCTAGAGCCTGAGAGCTCCTTTCAGTGACCTCAATCTTGTGGCATTGTTCTCGATTGTCTTTCCTTAAGCTATCCGTCACTTCCGACAATAGCTCCTCGTATGTGTCGTCCTCTAGTTTGCAATCGTAGTCCCATCCTTACCCATTCGTGGTCCATTATGGCCCAGCAAGCCTCAGAGACCTTTGTACCAACTGCTCCAGAAGGGATCCTTATTTCCACCCCTCCTTCCTCATTTACTTTGACATCTGTTATTTCACCTGCACTCCATGACAGCCACTTCTAGGCACATGGAGTTCCTTGTCCTCTAGTTTTGGGACACTGGCAGACCCTAACTGGTCTGTAGCCCGTGACTGAGCAGTTACTGTGACCACCACTAGGACATCTGATCTGATAATGTCCTATCCTTTGGTAGGTTCAGCTTCACTCGACACACAGCTGGCTATGATTGCTTCATTTGTAGGAACTCAACCCAACAGATCTTTGAACCTCTAGCCCTCTTTGACATCTCTTCCGCTTGCTCTTCCAGCCCTCGGTACTACTACCGATGGTTCTCTTACTGTGCAGTCTCAGTAACTTCTGGCCATTGCACAGAGGCTACAAAGCATGGCCTTTTATTTGGATCCTACTTTGACTACACCTATTTGTCCTGTTCCTGAAGATCCATCTCCGCCTACTTAGACATTTCATGTTGCATTAGTCACACCACCACCACAGCCGTCGCCTCAGCTTCTCGCTGTCTCAATGATAGGCGCCACTTCTCTGCCATTAGTATCATCATCGCTGTACACACAACATATTCCTCCATTTGCTAGTGGTCAACCTTTTGGGCTGATGGGAGTACAATAGCCTGTGAACCCGGCCATACCGGTTCAGTAGTTGTTACTCTCACACCACGTCTAGCATAGCATACTACCATTCCGACACCCTCAGCATTCATTCCACCACAAACAACGCATATGCATGGGTACACTGGTCATCACGCCGCGATACCAAGTGGCGAGATGATAAATCTGGAGGAGCACATGGGTGCAATCCACTTCGTTAACAGTCAATTTGCTAGCCCAGCCGAAACAATACCTGATCCACCAAACACCAATACCCACTTCACTAGCTCTGGTCCCAATGGAATTGAAGGCCTGTGCTCTTGTAGTCGTTAACTTGACACAGGATACTCACTGTATGCCTTACAGTTACGCCACAGAAATGTGTGCTGGGGTAACATGGTCAGGATGGGTGTACAAGGCCTCAATTCCTGCAAACAAGCCCAACCAGCCAACAACTCCATCTTCCCAACCAAAGAACCAGATTCCCAATCATATCCCCAAAGAAGTAATCCTGAGAATTAACCCCACCACTGCCAAGGTGGACCCACCTGTAGCTAACATCACGGCCTAATTAAAGAAAGTTAAAGCAAATATTTCCATTTGGGACCTAATCCATACGTCAGTTGAACACTGGGAGGCCTTTCTTTGGGTTTTCCAAGCCGCCCATGTTTCCCCAACAATACTACCATCAGCCTTGGAAAGCACGGTAGGGATGATAGTTGTGCCGCAGGTGATCTCCTTCTCTAGCTCACAACTACCCCTAGTAGGGACCAATCATAACAACCTCTGTTCATCACAGTGCAATATCAGAATTTCCACATTCCTCTTACTTTGGTGGATAATGGCACTGGTTTAAATGTCTACCCATTGTGAACTGCAAATCAGGTCAACTTTAAATCCAAGGACATTACCCCAGCCATGAAAGGAATGACAGCGTTTCACAACACGCACCATGATGCCCTAGGGATTTTAATCATTCCTCTAATCATTGGTCCTACCCATTTCAAGGTTGAGTTTTATGTTGTTGACTCGAACCATCCTTCAATCTCCAGCGTGGGCGCCCTTGGCTCCACAAGCATCAGGTTATCCCCTCAACACTTCACCGAATGATTAAGTTCCACTGGAACAACGACATCGTTGTTGTAATGGCGGAAAATCTTGAAAAGGAGAAGGTTGAGGCAGTCTCTTTGGTATCTCTCCAAATCGTTCATTTTGACCCCAAGCCATCTGATGTACTATACTGTGTCGATCGCTTTGAGTCGGTCAATTTCATTCAGATTCTCGAGCGTGCCAGCCATTTGGTCACTTTTGGCAATCCTTTCTTAATGGTCGAGAATCTATGTCAGTGGTGGGGGTACAAGAAAGGATAGGCGGAATAGCCAAGGAATCGTCCAACCAATTGCCGTAGAGAAAAGACGAGAGTTCGAAGGACTGGGATATGAGTGGAAACCGCAGGATGGATTCTCGAGGCGTTGTAAGTTCCAAAAGCTTGTTATTCCATGGGGTTTAACTAACTTTGTTAGTGCAGGATTGTTGGATCCCAATCAGAGTCTTGTCCTTGTAGAGTCTGAATGGAGTAAACCAATCAGTGGATCAGAGTGGATATGTGTTGAGGACTACTACTCTGAGGAAGAGGTCGTGGATTGTATAACAGATTCGACATCATCCTTTCCACCAAGGGCAGCTATGCTAGCATTGCCACCTCCAGAGTTAGCCGATGGTCTTCCTACGGATCAAATTGCAGTCTCGGTTTCAATAGGAGTAGCCTCAGTCATGGCTTCATTGGTATATCAGGTAGCTTTGATGGAGTTACAGTTAGGATAGCTGGAATCTCCGCCTGAAGTACTAGAAACTACAAGTGCGTACTATGTGGATTTTTCTTCTGATGAAGATGAGGGGGATGCTGTAGTAGCACAAGTTGACAGCATGCTCAGTGATTTGGAAGTCCTATTTCAGGAGCAGTTGGGGACATGGACCCATCATTCCAGTAAGAAGTCCTTTCCAAACTTATTGCATATGGAGAGGACGATGATGCAGAAATAGAGGAAGAAAGTCATGACGTGCTAGATTTCTAGCCTTATGACGATGATCTAGAAGGCCCGAACTTGCATGTAGAAGAGGAAAGTAAGTCTGTAAACATTGGCACCACTGAAGATGTCAAGGAAGTGCGAATTAGCGCCAGACTCACAGCACTAGCCTGGGCAAAACTTGTTGAGCTTCTCCAAAAATATGCAGATATCTTCACCTAGAGTTATGATGACATGGTTGGGCTAGACGTTGAGGTAGTGGTGCACACATTACCGCTTAAGCCTAATGTTAAGCTGGTTAAATAGAAATTGTGTAGATGGCGACCGCAGTGGCTGTTGAAATTGAAAGAGGAAATAAGGAAGCAGCACAAGGTCTACTTTCGAAAGGTCGTCCTCTACCCAGAGTGGTTAGCAAATGTGGTTCTGATACCAAAGAAAGATGATCGGGCTCGAATGTGTATTGATTACAGAGACCTAAACAAAGTAAGCCTAAAGGATGATTTTCCACTCCCGCACATTGATGTATTGGTGGATAATACTGCAAGATGCAAAATGTTGTCAGTCATGAATGGATTCTCAGGTTATAATCAAATCATAATGGTGAAAGAGGATATGGAGAAAACGTCCTTTATCACCCCATAGGGAGTGTTTTGTTACAAAGTTATGCCATTTGGGCTCAAGAATGCTGGGGCCACATATCAAAGGGCGATGACAACATTATTCCACGATCTCATGCACTAGGACATCGAGGTTTACGTGGATGATATGATAGCCAAGTCAAAGGAGCCTGATGAACACACTGCTTGTTTAAGGAAGTTGTTCAACCACTTGCGGAAATTTAAGCTGTGGCTTAACTCCAACAAGTGTGTATTTGGTGTGTCATCAGGCAAGCTATTGGGATATATCATCAGCCAAAGAGGAATTGAGGTAGATCCGAGCAAGGCTAAAGCCATCATTGAGATGCGTCCTCCTACAACAGAAAAAGAAGTCCGAGGGTTGTTGGGCCGTTTCCAGTATATCAGCCAGTTCATTGCCCAATTGACACCAATTTGTGAGCTGATCTTTAAGCTCTTGAGGAAGAACGCACAGATCCGCTGAAGTGAAGAGTGTCAAGAAGCTTTTGACAAAATCAAGAAGCTCTTAGTAAGGCCACCAGTCTTAGTTCCTTCGACACGAAGGCGTCCTCTATTGCTCTATTTGTCAGTAACACAGCATTCAATAGGCACAGTCTTGGGTCAGCATGATGAAATGGGCCGCAAGGAGAGGGCCAATTATTATTTGAGTAAAAAGTTCAATGATTGCGAGGTTAAGTACACCACAATCGAAAAAGTCTGCTTATCCCTCGTCTAGGCCACACAACGCCTGAGGCATTACATGATGGTATATCCAGTTCTATTGCTGTGTCGACATGATCCTATGAAATACTTGTTCCATAAGCCCACACTGGTGGGTAGATGCGTCAAGTGACAGGTGCTCTTATCTCAGTTTGATATAACCTTTGTTACTCAGAAATCTATGAAGGGACAGGTTGTGGCGGATCATTTAGCAGATCTACCTTTGCCGGAGTATCAACCCCTGTAGACTCAGTTCCCTGATGAGGATATATTGTTTTCCATGGAGGAGGATGAGTCAGAGAGACCCCACGACTAAGAGCAGTGGCATCTCTACTTTGATGGCACAGTTAACAGGAGAGGCATGGGCATTGGTGCAGTAGTGGAGACCCCACAAGACCAGATGATCCCACTTGCTCGAAAGTTAACCTTTATGTGCACCAATAATGTGGCAGAGTACGAGGCATGTATTCTTGACTTACGAGCTGCATTAGAACATGGTGTGCGGAAACTGCATGTGCATGGCGATGCCATGTTGGTCATCTCACAGGTTAATGGTAACTGGAGAACAAAGGACTTGAAACTGGTGCCATGCCATAACCATCTTCTAAGGCTAATGGCTGAATTTGAGGAAATACGTTTTTTCTTCATGAACAGGGCCAAGAATGCTTATGCAGATGCGCTACCCACTCTCGCAACCTGGTTGTCCATATCAGAGGATGACACGGTGAAAGTGTCGATAACCTACATAGATCAGCTGGCACGTTGCATGAGCATAGAGGAAGCAAACTCCACATAAAAGCACCCATGGTATCATGATATTAAAGTCTTCTTGGAAACTGGGAGTCATCATCCAGATGCATCAGCTTCAAACAGAAAGACTATGGTCCGACTGGCTTCAAAATATGTGCTTTGAGCATGTCACTTATACAGAAGGTCTTACAATCAGATACTTCTACGCTGTCTGGATAAAAAGGAGGCTGGTACAGTAATGCTGCAAGTGCATGTTGGGACATGTAAACCACACATGAATGGAGTGTTACTAGCAAAGAAAATAATGTTACAAAGTTATTTCTGGTCAACTATGGAGACACACTGCTGTCAGTTTGCGTGAAGATGTCACAATTGTCAAGTCCATGGCAACTTCATTCATGCACCCTGGCAGTAGCTCCACAACATGTCATCATCCTGGCCTTTTTCAACATAGGGAATAGACGTTATCAGAGTTATCCAACCAGCAGCTTCTAATGGACATCAATACATCTTGGTAGCTATTGATTACTTTACTAAATGCGTCGAGGCAGATTCTTGCAAGATAGTGATAGTCACTGTGACTAAAACGTTTATCAGGAACAATATCATTACCTGATATGGGGTCCCGCATTCAATTATTTCTAATAATGGGACAAATTTCACAGGCAAAAGGGTCAAGAATTTCCTACAGGAGTTCCATATCAGGCATCACAGGTCCTCCCTGTACCATCCTCCGATGAACGGGGCTGTGGAATCCACCAATAAGAATCTAACTAAGATTCTTAAAAAGATGGTGAAAACACATAAGGACTAGCACGACAGGCTCCCATACGCTTTGTGGGGCTACAGAACATCAGTCTGGACTTCAACTAAAGCAACTCCAGATTCTCTAGTATATGGTATGGAAGCAGTCCTACCTATAGAGGTGAAGATACCATCACTCAAAGTCCTGAAAGAAGAAGAGTTGGAAGAGGCAGAGTGGATTGAGGACCGCTTTGTTCAAATAAACTTGATAGATGATCATCGATTGCAAGCTATGCATCATTCACAATGCTATCAGAAGTGGGAAATCAACTTTGGGGTTCGCCTTGTTGAGGTCTCTGTAGTCGATGCATATACGGACCTTCCCATCTTTCTTTGGCACTAGGACCACATTTGCTAACCATTCTGGGTACAACACCACCTTAAGGAAGTTCACCTTGTGCTGCTCCATGATTTCCTCCTTGAGTTTCAAGATCCATTGAGGTCGCCATCTCCTGAGTTTTTGCTTTACGAGCCTCTCGTTAGGCTTCAGGGGTAGCTTGTGTACCACCACTTTGACATCCAGGCCGACCATGTCGTCATAACTCCAGGCAAAGACACATGTGTATTCCTTCATAAATGCTATAAAATCTGCCTTGGCTTGTGGAGGTAGCTTAGCACTGATGAGTACCTCCTTGACATCTTCTACTGTACCGATATTCACCTATTCAGTTTCTTCTTCGATATGCATATTTGGACCCTTTGGATCATTGTCGTAGGGTTGGAATTCGGTGTCTCACCGTCTTCATCCATGTCATCATCCTCCTCCTCATAAGCGATGAGCTCTAATATGATTTCCTCTATGAAGGTTGGGTCGGTGACATCAAAGGAGAGGATGTGCTCTGATTTTTGCCCCTGATGATTCTTCATGATGGTCACACTGACTTTAGTGTTCTTGTATCTGCACTGTGTGACCTTTGGCTCTTTAACAATGGGCTCTACTGACTAGCCAGGTTGCTCCGTTTCCTTGGCTTCTGATACTATTTTTGGATTTTTTTTTTTTTTTTTTTTTTTTTTTTTTGGTTTTTCAATTTTTTTTGGGTTTTCTAGATTTTTTGATTTTTTTTTGATTTTCTGTAGTATATACAAATGATGCTACTGACTGGAAGCTGTCTTGCTGCTGACTAATAAGAGTGATGTCGCCTGGCCTTCCTCCTGAGCTTAACTCAGGGTCTTCCTTTTTTTTAACCCTCACCTTGCTTAAGGTGAGGCTTCTTTTGCATATACCATCTAGACCCACCTCCCGGCTCCAAAGAGATTAACTCTAATGGTCTAGTGGGTTCTGATTGTGACTCAGCCAAGACCATGATGGATGAGTGGTCCAGCTGCTGGTGGGGGATTGTTGGCTCTGATTCTGAGGCCCTTGACATTCCTTTCCTCAGCCTTTGATGCTATGCTGTGTCTTCGGCCAACATTGACAACTGCTCTTGGAACAGAAGCTCTAGGTCACTGACTTGCTCACCCGCTTGAACTACCCTACCAATTGTCTCATCCTCTATCATGATGCAATCTGAACATTGACAATACTCTGTTCTGCCACTGCCTCATCTAAACTGCAGACCTCTACTGAATGGATCTGAGACTACCGTGAATAATACTCTAGACTGACCGAGTGCGCTGACGGATCTACTGATGCCACTGCTTGCAGGACTATCGCTGTGGGGCTCACTGTTGGGGTGATGGCATATGTTGTCAAAGTACCTACCGTCAGTTGAGACTGTGGCTGCACCTTCTGGTGTTGGCTCCTCTCTGCAGTGGCCTGGCTTTGATTGGGATTGAGTATCCCTGCACTAACAAAGTTTGTGAGGTCTGACGGAATAACAATCTTCTTACACCTCCTAGTGCGTGAATGTTCGTCTTTGTGCGACCGCCACTCGTATCCTAGACCCTCGAACTCTCGCCTCTCCTCCGCCTGGATGGGCTTGGAGATTCCTTGGCCGTGTCGCCCGAGTGGTGTCCCCTTCTTATATCCCCATTTGCGACATACGTTTTCGATCATCTGAAGGGGATTGCTACGAACGGTCAGGTAACTGACATGCTTGAGAGCTGGAATGTAATTGACAGGCTCAAAACAATTGAACTCGGAACATGACGTCAGACGGCTTAGGATCGAAGTGGACGGTCTGGAGGGAGACAGCGGAGACCGACTCGACCTTTTCTTTGTCAAGATCTTCCGCCATGACAACAACTACGTCGTTGCCCTAGCGGAACTTAACCATACGGTGGAGGGTCTAAGGAATCACCTAATGCTTATGCAGCCAAGGGAGTCCAAGCAGAAGATTAAAAGAGGGCTCCAGATCCACAATATAGAATTCAACGTCGAATACTACAGGCCCTATAGTGAGAGGAATAACCAGCATCCCGAGCACATCGTGATGCGTGTTATCAAAAGCCATCATTCCCTTCGTAGCTGGTATAATATCCTCAGCTTTGAATCTGATCTTATTTGCTGTGCGCAAAGGATAGACATTAAGGCTCGCGCCGTTATCAACCAGGGTGAGGGGAATTTAGAAGCTCTGATATTGCGCCTTGATGAATAGAGGTTGGTTATGATTGACTCCTGCTAGAGGCAATTCCTTGCTGGAAAAGGAAATGACACGGGGCTTTGCAATCATGCCCACCACATTCTCAAGAGTGGATGGTTCTATGGTGGGGGAGACGTGGGCAGCCTGAAAGATCCTGAGGAAGGCCTCTCAATGTTCTACAGAAATATGGATGAGATCCCAAATGGAGATATCAGCCTTCTTTAACTGAGATGTGATGTCGGCAGAGGGCTTCTCTTGCCGGGTCGAGGACGTAGGGACAGAGCAAGGGACCGTCTTGGAAGGTTGGGTAGCTGGCCGAAGATGGGAAGACGTTGGACGGGCAGGCTGGGCTGCTAGGGCTGGTGGCATATACACCCTCCCTGACCTAGAGACTTCTGCACACATTTCTACGGCATAATCGTAAGGTACACGGTGAGTGTCTCTCGTCAGGTGGACGACAAGAGGGGTATGTGCCGCCAGCTCCAGCGGTGCTGACAACGAACTGACAGAAAGGTGGTTTGGCTGGACAGGGTGCTGGATAGGATGCTGTACAAGAGGATGCTAGACTGAAGGCTGGACAGGATACTGGACAGGAGACTAGAATGGAGACTGGACAGTAAGACTAGGCATGGGTCAAGCTAGCAAGCAAATGGGTGACTCAGAGTGCGCGGTCAGCGGTGCAGCGGTACGCTCCACCCTAGCGGTCAATCGTATCATGTGGATGGCTGACTTGGAACCGACACGACTCACACGATAAAGATGAGTGGGGAAAGGCTCATCAACAGTATGAATTAAATCGGAAGGGTCTACTATGGATGTCATAGACCCATGAGCAAAGAGGAAATGGATTCCTAAGGTCCCCACGCCTACTGAGTTGTTATGCGCAGGCATGGGTTTGTTGACAATGTTAGGGTAGGCTGGTGGTGCTTGTGCATGTGGAGGCAATGGTGCAAGTGCAGTGTGTGCCTCCTGGGTGTCGATGATGATGACCTTGCAGTCAATCAAATCCTGAATGGCACTCCGAAGGGCCATGCAATTGTCCATCAATGACCCGCGTAGTGGTGGAAATTGCAGTGGAGGCTTGTGTTGTACCACCCCGGCAAAGGGTTTGGTGGGGGGCGAACCTCCAGGTGTTTCAGGAGTGATACCACCTTAGGGAGGATGACACTTAGTGGCTCGACAAGTGGGTTGTACTATCGTGCAGCACGCTGAGGCCTTCTCTGCCCTGGGCGAGGTCCTTGCCAGAACGGTGTCGCGGGATACACCAGCTGGGCGATGGTGGTGATCTGCGGTGTGTACGGTGCCCAAGGTGCAGGTGCATAGAGTAACTATTTCGGGCCCAATTGGTTCACCACGTTGAGGGGCATGGCAGGTGACCCTAGGTATGCGACGACAGGCTTGGGAGGATCCCGCCTCTTAGGGTAACTGGTGCCAGCGCCGTTGCGAGTGCTGCTGCTCACATGGTGATCCGGGGATGCGGCTTGTTTGGCAAATGTGGCGAGTGCAAGAAAGCTACCACTACGGAGGGAGCTCTCTACACGCGCACCTGCCTGAATCAGAGATGGGAAGGTGGTGACTGGTTGAATGCTCAATAGAGCCCCAACGTCTGGCTACGCACCTTGAATGATGATTTCGATAGACTCCTCGTCGAAGGGTCTATCTCTCACTTGTGATGCAAGGGCGTGCCAGCAGCCGATGTACTCCCCAAACGGCTCGTGGGGCTTCCGTCTTATGGTGACAAGGTCCTCCCTTTTTGGGACCAAGTCGAGATTGAAGGCATACTGGTCTATGAACGCCTGCGAGAGGTCGTTCAAAGTCTTGATCGAGCCCATGTCAAGCGACGTGAACCACTTGAGGGCTAGACCGGTGAGACTTTTCTGGAAGAGGCGGATCAGCAGCCTCTCGTCAGCCTAGGGCTGAGCGAGATCTCCGTAATATGCCCTAAGATGTGAAATGGGGTAACCCTTACCGTTATACTTCTCGAAGTTCGGGATTTGAAAATGCAGTGGGAGTGTCTCCTCTGGGAAGAACAAAGGTCCCGGAATCCGTAGGGTTGGCGATCACTTCCCCGCACTTGTCGAAGTGCTCTCTCCAGGTCACCCACCCTAGCGTGAAGGATATCTAGAGCTGTTGCCGACAAAGTTGATGCAGTAGGGGGACCAACTGCATATGTTGTGTGGGTAACACCTAAGTGCTCCTCCGGGTCTACCATCATGCCACCTAGTGTCGAGGCATGATGGCCAGCATATTCGTGTAGAAGTGCTGGATGTGATTGTGGAAGTGGATGTGCCTAAACCTGATGGTGGGTGAGAGGAGGATGAGTGGAGAGCTGTGTGGCTATGGGTGCGGAGTGTGGGAGTAACAGCTGCTGTAGCGGTACGACGCCAGCCTGCAAGCTCTATGGATATTGTACTCCAGCCAACCCAAGGGGTTGGCCACCAGATGTCGGAGTAGAATGCTGTGCGATGATGTGATGTATCTGAGCCTGTGGTGTTACACCTAGTGTGGGTGCAGTGAGGAGCTGGGGTGAGGGCTGAGGTGGTGGTGCTGATGCCTGGAACACCAAAGCAGGCTACCGGGGAGCCTTAGGAATGTTCAGGTCTATGGTAGACTGAATAACAAAGGCCATGCCCTCAATCTTCTAGGTGAGGGCCAACAGGTATTCTACCTATGCGGTAGGGGATCCCTTAGGTACAGTGAGGGATGGCACAGTCAAATGTCCAGATGTCAAAGGTGGGACAACTATGGGTTGCCCTGGAGGCAGGGAAACCGTAAGTGATGTTGCCACAGTGGGCTGGGTGTTGAAAGAGAAGGAACCCTAAGAAAGTGAGGCCGTGAGTGATACATATGGAACCCGAGCTAGGGCCACTGAGATAGACTCAGTGCGTGACTCCAAACTGGCCAAGGTCAGTGGATGTCTTACAGGGTAGGGGACAAAACCTCCATGATGCACGAAGGGGACAGAAGGAACAGCTGAAGACACAGCAAGGGTAAGAGGGACCGAAAAGGAAGCACCCTCTGGAGCAACAGTAGTGGAAATAGACTCACTAGTACGTTGGGCCATAGCTAACTGGGAACAAGTGAGAACCGGGCTACGGTGGCAAACAAGGGGATGAATCCTAGTATGAGCTATCGTCAAAGTGACGAATAACTCAGGAAAAGACGATCAGCAACGAAGCATCGCAAATAGGGGAGTCAAGGCAAGAACGCTCAAGCAGTGGCTAAGGAACTCACGCTCTATGATCTGAGGAAAAAAGAAACTACTGGTGTTAGAACCAGCAACAAAATGCAGTTTGTTATGGTGAAGTGAATGGCATTCATGCACATGGATGCAACTAACATGCTCTCTCTAACCAACAAAGTGTTTCCTAGAAGGTCGTCTACTCCGGGATCTCACATGGGTAAATAGGTCTCCGACTCAGGCTAGAAAGTAAAGGTCCCCACTCTAAATCCTAGGCAAAGCGCAAGCAGTGAACGGGTAGTGCGTTGGTGGCCTCGTCTCCTGTAGTAGTATGGAGTTGTACCCTCTACTAGCACCGACACGACCCCGGACAAAAGGAGACAAACTAGCAATACGTCCTACGCCAAAGCTATAGAACGGGTTACTGGAATTGTCCTTCGTGGACTGTAGGTGGACTCAGGGGAGAGGATGCATGTCCTATACGATCAATCATGCAATATGCTTTTGTGTTTTTTACTTGCATTTTATTAACCAGGGGGTGAGTTTGATTTGGTCTCTAGTTTTGCCTTATTAATTGTTGTCTGAGTTTGTGAGTTTTATTTTAACCAGAAAGGTGAGACAAACATGTCTCTACTCTCCTAGGCATGTCAAGTGCGAAAAGGGGAAGAAAACACACAAGTAAGGCAAGCAAGCAACAAACAACAAGCAAAAGGCATGATCATGGTATGTGCAAGTGTCGTGGCATCATGACTGTGAAAAGAAAACATCCATCACATCAAAAGGCAAGATATATAGCATGTGCATGCAGTGATAGAGCAAATATGTGAAAGAAAGTGCAAAAGGCACGCTGACTAAGCAAACAATCACCAGCAAAGCAAACAAACAAACATGTGAAGCCAATGCAAGCAAGAAAGACTATCTTGAAAGCCAGAATCTAGTTTTTCCCTAGCGGAGTCGCCAGTTCTGCGTCCATGCCAACCCAGGGGTCCGACTCGGAGTCCCGCCAGAGGGCGGAGATCACAGCCATGCTAAGATGGCAAAGGCGCAACATAAGATGAAACAAAAAGAAAGAAGTCGCCACTTAGTCTTTTAAGGGAAAGACGAGGAAAACCACAAAAGTTTGAATGCATGAGATGCAGATGTGAAGGCCGGATGTCTGTTAACCAGAGGATAGGTAAGGATTCCTATTACGCATGAGGAAGGTATTGGGCACCCTCGTACTCCCGAGAAACTCGGTCTTTCTAGTCTAAATCGCTTGCTAAAGGCTGGATGAATGTCTGCTAAGCCTAGATCGTGCTCTGAATATGCTAACATGAATGTCATGACAAGACTGGAACGATGTGCATAATGGTATGCGAAAACTGCAAAGAAATCCACATGATATGACGAAATCGCAAAGTATGACACGACAAAGGAAATCACATGAAATGATGAGGTTTTTGCAAAGAAAGATTATAAAAATCATACAGACCTCAAGAAAATAAAAAATGCAAACAACTTTGGTCAATAGAATCAAAAAAGGCATTGCGGAAATCCAAATGAGAAAATTACGAAGAAGTGCACGTAAAACGGGCAAACTTGGACATGTAAGGAGATTCACACAAAATGATAGTGTTTTTGAATAGAATGTTTGAGAAAACCATACTGATGTCAAAGAATGAGAAGTGGGGTCAACTCAGGTTCTCGAAATCGTGAAAAGGTCATGAAAATCGAAAAGGAGAAAATAAACCGTAAATGGAGCAATGTAGGCCTTTTGGTCAGTTCGTGTACTCCCTCGGGCGATGAAATCTAAATCAAACCAAAAAAAATCTGAAATGTAGGATTAAAGAAAATCAAATCAAATGTAGGGTGAGGGACACAGAAAACAAAGTGGAGAAAAATCCAAGAAAGAAACACATGTGATGCAAATTCACTTAAAAAGGAGGGACTAATGCGCAAATGTGATGAAAATTATATGAAATGGGTGAACAAATGCCCAAATGTGTAAAAAAAGCTAAGGGATGACTTGGACAAGGTTTATGTAAGGCTGAGTGCGAAAACTAAAGTGCATATGCATGAATTAGTGGCATAGGGGCAATTTAGTCATTTTCATGACCAGATGGGATAAATGCATGCACGTGGACAATGCATGATCTAAGTCATGTCAAAATGTATGTGAAATGTCCAGAAAATGTTATTTGCAAGAAAACATGGATGGAAAAGCAATAAAATGATACAAACACAATAAAAGACAAACACGAGGACTAAAATGCAAAATTTATAAAAGGATGAGAATTTGGATAAAAAATGTATTCATGACTTCTATTCTAACATGAAGATGATGGATCAAATGTGCATGTGGCACTGAGATGTGTGAAAATTGCACTTGGGTAATTTCTTGAAAACTTAGGGTCTAAAGTGCAAAATTCACACATAAGTGCGAATGTGATTAAAATGTGAGACTAAAGGTCAATTCACAGTGAAAACATGATTTTTAAGTAGAATCTACGATTAAATGAAAAAAAATGAAATGCAGTGAGTGAAAAATATCAAAAATATGCAAGAAAACATTTAAAACCCTAAATGATGGATTTAAAACTAATCTAAGGGTCTATATGCAAATTGTCTGTGCTCAGGAATTATTTATTAAGACTCAGGGGCTTATATGCAAAAATTTTGGGCCTGAATGTGATGAAAATTGGACTTTTATGTTGATCAGTGTAATTATGGAGTTTATTAGGGTTTAGAATGCAAAATTCCCAAGGAAAACTTATTTTTTAAAACCCTAAGGGCTCATTGCAAAAGCTCAGGGCCTAAATGCAAAGAAATCATGATTTTAGGGACTTAAATGCGATGAAACATGCATGAAATAGAATTGAGAATAGATCTCAAAATTAAATGGGGAAAAATGCAATATTTACAATGCAATTTTATAAAACGGTTAATTCAAGGGTCAAAGAATAAATTGTTAGGACTTAATTGTAAAGAAACATGAATGCAAGGATTTAATCTTGAGAAAACAAATATTCATAGAACTGCAATTGAAATTAGAATAAAATAGGGTGAACAATGCAATATGTACAGTAAAACTAAAGAAATGAAACTTTAACTAAAATCTCAGGGGCTAGGGCACAAAATCCAAGGACACACTTGTAACGTTTAAATAAGTTAAAGGACTTTTATCAAAAACAACAAGAAAACTAGCAGCCACTGCCAACGATTCGAAGATTGTCAGTGGCGACGGCCTGGGAGGCTCATCTGAGCCCCTCCCGGTGGCTGATCGGAGATCAGAGGAGATGGGAAGTAGGAGGAAGAGATGGGGAAGTAATCCAACGGCTCGGATCGAAACCCTGACGGCTGGAATGCACAGTCGATCTCCCCTCGTTGGCGTCCGTCTCTAGGAAGTGGTGCTTCTACTGCGGCGTGTCTAGAGGTGGTAGCTCAGCATGGTGAAGATCGGGGAAGCCTCGGGGGGACTTGATGAAGCTTCCAGAGGCGTCGGCGAGGGCTGGGACTAACTGGCGTTCTATCCCCGTTGCGGGCTCCGGCGACGGTCGTGACAGAGGTGGAGATGGGGCCCTAGAGTCTGGAGCGGCAACGCAGTGGCTCGGAGAGTCTCGTGGTGGCGAGGCAAAGCTTCCTGGAGTGGTGGTGCGGAGCGAGGGCGTCTGGAGCTCTCTAATGGCTTCCATGGCGAAGGTGCAACAGTCGACGGCAGGGGGTCTCCAGGTCCACGGGAGGCCAGAGAATCTCCTCTAGAGCAAGGGAACTCCGGGAGGATGAGGAGGGTGAGGGAGGAGTGACCTCGGGGGCCTCACCTCGATCCGAAGGCCAAGGGCCTCACCGGTGGTGGTGAACCCACCACTGGAGACGGAGACGACGGCGCGCAGGAGGCTTCGTTCCACCGTGGTGCATTCCAGGGAGCCTAAAGGGACCTAAAGGGCATTTTCCTAACCTAAGAAGAGGAGAGGAGGTTACTTGAGAGGCGTGTCTCCTGACGGTGCTCGACGGCTGAGCTTCGGACGTAGCTCCGACAACGGTGGCTGGGGCTTTGGATTGCAAAAATGGGTGGCTGGTGGCTCTAGAAGCTCTGGTTGGATGCCCTCGTCGCTTGGGTGTAGGGAGGAGAAGGTTTAAGATCGCTGGGGAGATGCTTGATCAATGCCTTGGTCTGTCGGCGGTGGGAGTTTTTAAACTCCAGCGGGCTTCCTCCACATCGTTGATCCTCCTTACAAGGCTTGCCTGCCGTTGGATTGGGAGCGTGATAGAGGAGGAAAGCCTGGAGATCGCGCAGGAGGAGGATGCGCACCAGAGATTCTGGGATTGACTGCCAAAATTGTCGGGATTTGTCGTCGAAAATCTCGCCGGAGATCATGGGCTTACCGGAATTATTTTTCTAGTTTATAAAGTTTTTGGTTTAAGCATTAATTGAGCTTATAGGCTTGCGAATTGGGCTATGTTTTTAAGGTTTGTTTTTTTTTTTTTTTTTTTTTATGGTTTTGTTTTTAAGGTTTTTAAATGTATTTTGGGTTTTATGTTTAGGCTTTTATTTATGTTTTATGATTTTAATTAAATTTATGATTAAGGTTTAATTAGTTGGTTTTAAATTAGGGTTTTAATTATCTTAGGTTTTTGTTTTATTTTTGTTTTGGGGATTTTCATGGATTTTAGGGTTTTGATTTTAGGGTTTTGCTTTTAGGTTTTTTAATTGGTTTTTGTGATTTAAATTAAGTTTTTGATTTTGTGACATAGGGTTTAATTAATTGGTTTTTAATTAGGGTTTTAATTATTTTATAGTTTTTATGATTTTAATTAATTTAACTTTAGGGTTTTGGATTTTAATTAGGATTTTGAGTTTTAATTAGGGTTTTAGGGTTTATGGTTTAATTAGGGTTTTGAATTTTAATTAGGATTTTTGGATTTAAATTAGGGTTCTTAGTTTAATTAATTAGGGTTTTAAATGGATTTTGACTTTAATTAGGGTTTTCACTGAATTAATTGGATTTTAATGTGTTTAAGTGGATTTTACTTAATTTTGACTTGATTTAGGATTTTTGTTTGATTAATTGGATTTTAAGTGGATTTTATTTAATTTTGTCTTGAATTAGAGCTTTTACTTGATTAATTGGATTTTAAGTGGATTTTATTTAATTTTGTTTTGAATTAGGGCTTTTACTTGATTAATTTTAAGTTTTAAATGTGTTTTATTTGGTTTTAATTGAAATTAGGTTAGAGTGGACTAGTGTGGGCTTAAGTGGGCTAGGATTTTGGTGGTCGCAACCAGAGTAGAATCTAAAGGAGCTTGCTGCCAAGTGACTTTAAAATTAGGGTTTCTGCACCTACAAAGTAAGAAATTTTTCAAAAAAATCCCAAAAAAATATGTATCTACACTAGCTCATAGTTATAGTTGAATTGAAGAATCATATAAAGTTTCTATGGATTGGACGAGAAAGGCTAAATTATATCAAAATATTGTAGACAAAGATTGTCTACTCATGTGGCGATGAAATACTATTAACTTACATGAACTAAAAAATTTCAAAAAATCCCTAATTAATGTGTATCAATACCAGTTCATAGTTTTAGATAAATTGAAGAATCACATAAACTTTCTATGAATTAGACTAAAAAAGGTTGAATTAAATCAAAATCTTATAGATAGAGATTGTCTAGACATGTTGACATGAAATACGATCAACTTACACGAGAAAACAATTTCAAACAAATCCCATAAAAATTTGTATCAAAACTAGTTTATTGTTTTAGTCAAATTGGGGAATCACATAAAGCACCAATTGACCTGAAAATGACCAAATTGAATTAAAATCCACTAGATAGAGATTGTATGGTCATGTGGATGTGAAATACGATCATCTTACAAAATAAATAATTTTTCAATTTTTTTTTTTAAAAAGGTATATTATTGTGGCTCATAATTTTAGTTGAGCTAAAGAATTACATAAAGCATCTTCAAATTGGTCAAATTACATCAATATCTTGTAGATATAGATTATCTTGTCCTGAAGTACAATCAACTTACACAATAATAAAATTTTAAGCAAATCTCACAAAAAAATATATCTACACTAGTCATGGTTTTAAGAAAATTAAAGAATCAAAAAATGTTTCTATGAATTTGACTAGAAAATGATAAATTAAATTAAAATCAGATAGATAGAGATCATCAGGTCATGTGGACATGGAAACAATTATTGTACATGGAACATAAAAGATTGAAAAAAAATCCTAAAATAATTTGTATCTACATTAACTCACAATTTTAGTCAAATTGAAGAATCACATAAAGCTTTTATGAATTGGAATGGAAAGGCTATATTAAATTAAAATTCTATCGATCAAGATTATCTGGTCAAGTGAACGTGAAATACAATCATTTTCCAAAGAATGAACATTAAAAAAATGCAAAAGAATATGTATTTACACTAGCTCATTATTTTAGTCAAATTGAAAAATTATATAAAGCTTCTATAAATTAGACTAGAAAAGACTGAATTAAATTAAAATCTTGTAGCTAATGATTTCTAGTCATGGAGACGTAAAATATGATAAACTTATATTGTAAGAAAAATATGAGCTAAAGTAATTTGACCAAAGTGCTTGACAAGCCTATCCCAAGTATCTTTAGCAAAACTCACACTAATAGTATAAGGAATAGCAGAGATCAACAATGTAGCATTGATCCAAGAAAGAAGAGCTTGATCTATCACATACCAATTGTTATAAATTGAGAACTCACAACTTAGAGGAAGAATAGATCCATCTACATGATGCATCAATTTCTCACCGTGAAGAATTGACTCAAATAGAGATCACCACAGGAGATAGTTGGTTCCATCAAGTTTGATAGAAATCAAGCCAACAATACCAAGCGGAGAAGCAATGGAAGAAAGGTGGCATTGAAGCAATGGAAGATCATTGAACATACTATAATATATTGTAGTCATGTTATTCATTGATATATATAGTGTCACACACAATACATACAACACCTTTATGTTCATACATATTCACCTACTGTAGCAGAAGCAGGTGACGTAAAAGAACCCTGCTCATATCAAAAGAAACAACCCAAACACATCATCTCAAACTTTATTTATTATTCAATTCTTTGACAAAAAATTGAGGACAGCAACATGTCTTCCTTCATCTTCTTCTGATCAGATCAGCTCCACCACCAGGGGACTTCTCACACTGTGAACTCCATCTGACCATATCATACTCCCAAAGACATAGCCACTAGATTTTCTCAATGCCTTGAACGTGACCTTGAATGACTTCTCCTCACCAATCTTCTCGAAAGCCAAGACCGTCGGCTTCACCGACACTGAAACCCCACGTGGTGATTTGACACGAACAGTGTACTTCGCAGATGATGATCCTACGTTCCTCACCCTCCGTGTAACAGTGGTCGTGCCGTTGAGTTTTGGGATGGTGATTGAAGGGTAATTCAAATCGGTCGTCTTTGGAAGCTTTGATGGACCGGAATAGGATGCGCCTGAG
The DNA here is from genome assembly GCA_024699735.1 of Posidonia australis. Lineage (NCBI taxonomy): Eukaryota > Viridiplantae > Streptophyta > Magnoliopsida > Alismatales > Posidoniaceae > Posidonia > Posidonia australis. The sequence goes on along the minus strand of JAMKQA010009639.1, from coordinate 13,896 downwards.
AATTCCCTTCTAAGTGTTGAGTTGTAGCCAATGGCGCACAAGAAGCTGTTGTAGTCTTCCATTGTTGTGTCGTAGATTAGACCGGGATCCATAGCAAGGTTAGGGTTGATATGACCAGAGCCGTAGTCGAAAGGGGTTGCCGTGACGAAGGATGCATTCAGAATTGGCGCCCTTCTATTATCGATTACTCCGGCTGCAAAACGTACGTAGCAGTAAGTGAAGAGATCATCGATTTCCAAAAAGAAAAAGTGAAGAGATCATCGATTTCCAAAAAGAAAAATTGAAGAGATCATATATATTTTTTTAGTTAGGAAGTTGATCATGTGAAATTCTCACCTGTGGTCATGATAGCAGATTTGATTGCTGCCGGGCTCCAGTCAGGATAAAGAGTTTTGAGAAGGCCAGCTATTCCTGCAGCCATCGGGCATGACATTGATGTTCCCGACAATGAATTGAAGAGGACACGACGACGATCGGATGGTAGTGAAGATGGACCAGTTGCTCCGGTGTAGGCAGCTATGATGCTTACTCCTGGTGCAGTGATATCCGGCTGCGAATGATGGAGAACAATATATATCGTTTTTAGGAGGAAATATGAAAATAAATAAAATTCATTGAAACAAATACGAGTTCTATGAAAACCTTTAGGAACTCAGGATTGATTGTGTTGGGTCCTTTAGATGAGAAGTCTGCCATGACTGGTGCTGGTTGTGTACCAAGATGGGTTGTGGGTTTTGAAATGTAAGCCGTAGGAGACCTAATATGAAACAAACAAAATCAATGATATATCTTAGCATTGACAAGTTGGAGTTAATTACGTACACACCAGTGTAAATTAGTACAGAAGCTACAAGCATAAAAATAGGCTTACATTTCAGATTTGATGTAGGAGAAGAGAATAAGGCCATCAGAATAAGAGATGTGCGTAGCTGGAACGATATGACGATCAGCACAAATCCATTCTCCGGTTTTTTTGTCGTTGACAAGGATCATTCCAACTCCTCCGGCACGACGGACGATCTCACCTGTCGTCACGCTATATTGGTCATCAGAAATTATGCATGCTACAATTTTCCCTTTCACGTTGGTTGCATCGAGAGATCCAGACTCACAATACATCCTGCGAAGAGAAAATTAAGAGTTTTGCTCATGCCTACTAAAATTGTTTGTAACGAAGGAAAAAAACAAACATAAATTACGTGTATCAAAATTCAAGACAGCAGGTAGATAGAAACATGCATGCAGTGCTATATATTTCCAAATAAGCTGAGGCTTACGCTTGTTCCTTGGTTGAGTTGGAGGATCGCGCGTCGGCTGAACTGATCAAAGGATAGTACTTCTTCCTAAGAGAAGCAGATGAAAGGCTTTGTCCCTGCAGTCTGTTGCCATCGCCAAGAAAAGCATAGGAGGGAAACTGCCGGTCGATGGTGCTGGCTCCAACAGTGATGATCCATGGTGCGACGTTCGTTACTGTTTCTGGATGAGGTCCGCCATTACCAGCCGAGCACAAGACGGTGATCCCTCGCTTCACCGCGTGGAACGAGCCAATTGCAATACTATCGGAGAAGTAATCGGAGGGACTCCCTCCGAGAGATACTGAGAGGATGTCTACTCCATCTCCTATTGCTGAGTCGAACCCCGCTAGAATGTCGACATCGTGGCAGTACCCTTCTTCGCCCCAGCAGACCTTGTAGGCTGCAACCCGTGCATTGGGTGAGCCACCCTTGGCAGTTCCTTGGCCATAGCCAAACACACTAGCCTTAGATACGAAGCCGCCGGCGGCCGTGGAGAGAGTGTGAGTACCATGGCCGTCGTAATCAAGGGCGGAGTAGTCGCTGGAAGTGAGATTTCCAGACTCCATCCTGTAGCCCGCGTTGAAGTACTTCGCACCGATTAACTTCCTACGATACAAATCACAAAATAAAGGTTTTTGCTTATTTACAACGATTAGTATATATGTTAATTATACAAGAAGATCTTCAAGTCAGACACATAAAATCGCAATATATATATTCAACTACAATAAAAAAAAACGCGAAAATATAGGAAAAATCCCACTGTGATATAAATGCAACCTAATACTAAAATGAAAGGAAGGGAATTATCAATAGCGAAGGACCTTTATGTAATTATACAGTAACTTATTAGATGAATATGTAATTTACTCAAAAATAATAATAATCAAAACAAAGGTTGAGGCTGTGCTGTGTCAAAAGCTGTCGACGCTCAAGTTGGACCGAACTAGAAGTCTGACTCAATCTATTTTGTTAACTTAGATTATGGGTCGAACTAGAAGTCCATTTTTTCAATCTTTAACCTGTAGCCTGTTATCCTAGTGGGTTAACAGGTTAAACGAGTTAATCTGAGATAAAGAAACGAATCATACTTGTACACTCTTGTAATGAATGTTATACGTACATAAACATATATAATACAATATGAAATATCTTTGAATCATGTATAATCATAAATTTAAAAAAAAATCAACCAATCAAATAACGTATCTTGTTAGATAAAATTTTTAATCCACAAATACGACAATCAACAAATATGTTTATAACACTACAAGATTAAAGATTTATAACAATTCAACATTGATGATCTATACTAATTAAACTAAATAAATATGTAATACAATAAAAAGTTAATGAATTCATAAAGTAAACTATATGTCATTGGTTCCTAAATGGTTACTAGTGAGTTAATGGATCATGTGATGTCTCACCCATGACCCAACTCATTAAGTATTTGGGTTAAGGGGTTATGGGTTAACAGGTCTAAATCTTTAACCCATATTCTAAATTAAAAGGTTGGGTCAAATGAGTTAACGAATTTCACTCGACAACCTTAGCTGTGTAATAAAATCTGGTGGTGTTGGATAAACCCTTCGATTTATTTCTACCCTAGAAGCAAACAAGAGAGAGAGATAATGGTTTGAAGATGAAGAATAAGAACATAGGATGAGATGGAAGGTATTAATTTCACAAATACTAATATCTTGTTAAGAGTTGGCAATGGTTGTACATGGACCAGAACTTATTGTTGTAATGGGTGGAAATATGGAGATTACAATTAGATTGAACTGGATGTTAACTTTTATCAAGACTTGATGACTTGATATTTATCTGATCTTTACGATGTGAGTAAAAGGATGTGATTTTGTGGAAATGAGAACATAGAAGGATAGAAGATCGTAAGTGATGCTTTTGATAATAAAGAATTATATATAGTGAAGGATTAGAGTTAAAACAATCTCTAACTGAGGTAATTATTTTCTCTTATGATACTTTAGTTCCATTCATGTTCTTTATATTTGCCAATTGATACACATATCTTGTTGATATCAATTTGATTTCGTTATACATAATTCTTGTTTATGTGGCCATATCATTTGTTCCTTTTACATGAAATAAAGTAGAAGACAAATGCTTACTGGACTCTTTAAATAGCTCATACTATATTTTCACATTATTATGCAGATAAATTAGTTGAAGATACAAGATTCCTAGGACCAAAGTATTTTAATTTAATTTAGGTGATTATTATGTGATTTGGAAAGATTTAAAGGTGTATCAAGAATGAGATGTGTTTTTATGATCCAATCTCTTTTGAGGATAAATTGCGATTATTAATGAAATTCTACTGTGAATCAATTGTCTACTTAATGAAATTCTGCTTGTGTATATAAGTGTGCGACAGTCATGAGCCTTTAGATTTGGGACGTGACAAAAAATGAACTAGTTCATGATGTCGATCGAATTGTTAATACTTTTGGTTTCATTTGCTTTTAGAATAAAATTATTTGTTACTATGGATTTTAATGTGTAATGTAAACAAGCTTTAACGTCAGAGAATACCTATTGCAGTGGATCACAACCTCACCATTCTGGCCACGTTGACACATACCTTTCCATTTTGATGGAACAGGTCCCATTCCCTTATCGTTGAAGCTTTTAGAATATGGCCAAACGCCTATACAAAAACTATGTGATATAATATATTGCTGATTACATTGGCTTGAATGCTATATTGAGTGGTCAGTATATGATGGGGAGAATACCAGTGTCAAGATTGCCTATGATGATGTCTTCACCAAATTTGGATTTTTTCCAGATTGATTCATTTGATATGTAGCCATCTTTCTCTAGCCCAAGGAATTCCCAAGCACGAGTTGTTTGCAGTTCTCTTACTTTGTTGGGAAATACCGATGTAACTTCCGAATGTTCTTGACGTTATATGAAAGAAAAAAGGAAGTTTGTATGTATATTAAGCAATATTCAAAGGTTAGTTAGCACAACAGGTAGAAAGAGCTAGCAAAAGCGAAGAATTCATGCAACCCACTTGAGATCTCCAATGCTTCTTCTTCTTCCAGATATGCCGCAAAGGCATTGATGTGTCTTGTGCAAGAGTGGAAGATGGCATCTTTGGCCTTGTCTTTGCTGCACATTTCATGTGGAATACAATATTGAAGAGGTTAAAAGAATATTATCTGATATGAGAAGTTTTGATTTGTCTCTTACCTTCCAAACAAAGATCCAAGGAATTCATAGTGGAAATCTCTAACTTGCTCCTCTTGAAGCGGCGAAGCTTCTTTACTGTTGTCAGAATGTTCTCCTAAGTACACAATGTAGGACTGCACCAATCGGGCAAGGGCAAGTAGAAAACATTATTTTACATAAAAAAAAGTTGTATTTGAGATGTGTTTAGAAGCTATGTTTTAGGGAAGAAGGAAAAAAAATAGGCACATGCTCCGTAGTATTATTTCCAGAAGCACTAAAAAGACACTGCTTGAAAACCCACCTGAAGCTTGTTTTGATGCTTTTTGTTTAAGTTAAATATAACATTTTCAAAACCAATCTAGTTGGGAAATGGTTGATTTGTTTCCATGGAAAGCTCACTTTTTCTTCCCAGTTTACCCAACCAAATAAATTTTTTTTATCAACTTAAAAAAATAAAATAAAGGAAAAAGCAAATTAAAGGTAAGAGATACATTCACTGCAATCCTCGTTAGTCACAATGAAAATTTTCTCTACAAATCACGGAAGGTCAATCTTTAGGGATAAAATTTGTAGTAACACTGGAATTTTTCTACTTCGTTACTTTTTGTAGACCTTCTTTCTAATCCATAAATTTTGATCTAACGACCTCCTAGAGATGGTTCATTATATGATATGCCGATCGAACATCAATCGACATTAATTTCTCGCGAAACAAATTTCACTTCACATCTACATCGTTAAAAGAAGAGAAGATAACTCTTACTTACCTTTTTTACTGCAGATGTCTGTCCATGGAACGTGAACAAAAGAAAGAACAATAGAACAGTGTGGAGCAAGGTTTCCATTCTCTCTAGCTTATGCTTAAATTTCCTTTTCCTATTCTCCCCATGTTCTCCTTTCCAATTTATAGAGAAAAGAGCAACAAAGACGACGACATTTTCTCTCCATTTTACCAATGATGCGAAAATGATAGTGTAACAATCAATTACGTATCATACTAGTAGATTTTCCAATTCTCCCCATTCCTTTCTTTGTTTCTTTCTTTTTGAAGCTGGTGTAATTAGTAGATTTTTCATGTCTTGTAAAATAGTGAATTATATTTTTTGGGTAGGAAATCAAACTGATCGAGACTGATTCTTAATAAAAGAAATTCTAGTCGAAATTTTGCATGCAAGTGGCGTAGACGTGAAAGACTGTACTTTACTTCAAAGATACGGTACAAACTTGCACTGGAGGAATTAATGGTGGGAGTCGGTGAGTTTGTTATCTGGAACAGTGGCCATATAACGGTTGCAATATTCAAGGGAATTAATGTCCTTGCTATTGTAGTCATTGCTACAGCAGGCCACGAAGACTCTTGCTAGCTACCAGAAATTTCCACTTCATTTCCTTTCACATTGACTTGGCTAGGAGCCTAGGAGGATACGATTGAAATAATTCATAGGATCTGCCAGTACATCGAAAGTTACAGGTTTCATTTCCTTGAATATTGATTTTTGAGGTTTGTAAATTCATAATTCAGGAGTTGGAAGTATCCATTCAAGATGCAATTAATGTAATCATTAAGTTTTTTTTTTATGTGCAAACTATGTAGTCATTAACTATGTTTCTTGGAAAAATCCTACTTCGAAAAATCAAAAGAGATTCGTTCGTCGAAGCAGTACAAATCAACTCATGGATTTCATATGTCCTTGTATTTTTTCTATTTTTAAAATGGTCGTACGCGTACCATTTGTATCATTCACACGTAACGTGGATAATTAACAATTGAAGGTTTAACGAATTAATCTTCTTTTCCCATAAAAAAAATTGTGGGAAGTCTCTTTCTAGTTTGAATTACATCAGCACGCAAATACTTCATTACTGATCAGTTTACACAAACTTCACGCGTTCCACGATAAATACGAATGCATAATAAGCTCAAAATATAGTATACTAGCTTGTACTGAAGGAAGGAGTTCGAGTTTCACATGAATAAATAAGAGAAAAAGTATCGTGTACACCAAATCATACACATTTCTTATGTACCGATAGATTATACAAAAAAATAGAGATAATACGGTGGATCCTTTGTTGACATCAAAAGACTTCACACATGTACGCTCTCAAACTCAATACGGCCCAACAAAGAAAAGTCCGCTAAGGATGATACTCCATGATCAAGGTCCATGAAGAATCGAAGGTCGTTAAAATTAAACTTAACATTACACAACATACTCCCACACAAATAAACCTGGCTCACTAATCTTATTACAAGAACGTCCCATCATGAGCATTCACAAGGAAATATTTTGAAAGAGAGAGAAAGTGGTCGACACTCCATCAACTTAGCAAGCCACAAACAAAGTAGTAAGTACAATTTCAGTTTTCACGGCATACACTTAAAAATGGAGTTATTTTTTTAAAATATGAGAGGATATAGGCAAAATACTCTACTATAGTTGGGTACTTCGAATTGAAATTCAAAAATATTCCATTTTAAACAAAGATAGGTGGCATCCATTTAAATAAAGGTCCTACGTAAAAAAGAGAGACACATAAACATATCACAAAATACTTTGAATTGAAAGTACTTCGCACCGATTAACTTCCTACGATACATATCACAAAATAAAGGTTTTTGTTTATTTACAACGATTACCATACATGTTCTTGAAGTCAGACACATAAAATCGCAATATATAAATTCAACTATAAAACCAAATAAACATAAGATTTATAACAATTCAACATTGATGATTTATACTAATAAAACCAAATAAATATGCAATACAATAAATAGTTTATGAATTCATAAAGTAAACTATATGTCATTGGTTCCTAAATGGTTACTAGTGAGTTAATGGATCATATGATACATCTCACTCATGACCCAACTCGTTAAGTATTTGGGTTAAGGGGTTATGGGTTAACGCATCTAAATCTTTAACCTATATTCTAAATTAACGGGTTGGGTCAAATGAGTTAACGAGTTTTACTCGATTCATTAACAACCTTAGTTATGTAATAAAATCTGGTGGTGTTGGATAAACCCTTCGATTTATTTCTACCTTAGAAGTGAACAAAAGAGAGAGAGAGAGAGAGAGACGATGGTTTGAAGATGGAGAATAAGAACTTAGGATGAGATGGAAGGTATGTAATTTCACAAATAGTAATGTCTTGTTAAGAGTTGGCGGTGGTTGTACATGGACTAGAACTTATTGTTGTAATGGGTGGAAATACAGAGATTACAATTGGATTGAATTAGATGTTAACTTTTATCAAGACTTGATGACTTGATGTTTATCTAATCTTTATGAGGTGAGTAAAAGGAAGTGATTTTGTGGAAATGAGAACATAAAAGGTTAGAAAATCGTAAGTGATGCTTTTGATAATAAAGAATTATATGTAGTGAAGGATTAGAGTTAAAATAATTTTTGACTGAGGTAAGTATTTTCTCTTATGATACTTTAGTTCCATTCATGTCCTTTATATTTGCCAATTGATATCCATATCTTGTTGATATCAGTTTGGTTCCATTATACATAATTCTTGTTTATGTGGCCATATCATTTGTTCCTTGTACATGAAATAAAGTAGAAGATAAATGCTTACTGGACTATCTTTAAATAGCTCACACTATATTTTCACATTGTTTTGCAGATAATTAGTTGAAGATACAAGATTCTTGGGACCAAAGTATTTTAATTTAATTTAGGTGATTATTATGTTATTTGGAAAGATTTAGAGGTGTATCAGGAATGAGATGTATTTTTATGATCCAATCTCCTTTGAGGGTAAGTTATGATTATTAATGAAATTCTACTATGATTCAATTGTCTATTTAATGAAATTTTGCTTGTGTATATAAGTGTGCGGCAGTCATGTGCCTTTAGATTTGGGACGTGACAATAAATGAACTAGTTCATGATGCCAATACCTTTGGATTCATTTACTTTTAGAATAAAATTACTTGTTACCAAGGATTTTAATGTGTAATGTAAACAAACTATAAGATCAGAGAATACCTATTGCACTGGATCACAACCTCACCATTCTGGCCACGTTGACACCCACCTTTCCATTTTGATGGAGCTGTTCCCATTCCCTTATCATTGAAACTTTTAGAATATGGCCAAACGCCTAAACAAAAACCGTATTAGATAATAAAAACTATGTGATAGTATGCTGTTGATTATAATGGCTTGAATGTTGTATTGAATGATCAGTATCTGATGGGGAGAATACCAGTGTCAATATTGCCTATGATGATGTCTTCACCAAATTTGGATTTTTTCCAGATTGATTCATTTGGTATGTAGCCGTCTTTCTCAAGCCCAAGGAATTCCCAAGCACGAGTTGTTTGCAGTTCTCTTACTTTGTTGGGAAATACCGATGTAACTTCCGGATGATCTTGATGTTATATAAAAAAAAAGGTAAGTTTGTATCTACATTAAGTAACATTCAAATGTTAATTAACACAACAGGTAGAAAGAGCAAAAGCTAATAATTCATGCAACCCACTTGAGATCTCCAATGCTTCTTCTTCTTCCAGATACGCTGCAAAGGCATTAATGTGTCTTGTGTAAGAGTAGAAGATAACGCCTTTGGCCTTGTCTTTGCTGCATATTACATGTGGAAGACAATATTTTTTGGTAATGATGTGGAAGACAATATTGAAGTGGCTGAAAGAATATTATCTGATATGAGAGGTTTTGATTTGTCTCTTACCTTCCAAACAAAGATCCAAGAAATTTATAGTGGAAATCTCTAACTTGTTCCTCTTGAAGCGGCGAAACTTCTTTACTGCTGTGGGAATGTTCCCCTAAGTACACAATGTAGGACTGCACTAATCGTGCAAGGATAAGTAGAAAATATTATTTTACATTAAAAAAAAGGTTGTATGTGAGATGTGTTTAGAAACTATGTTTTAGGGAAAAAAGAAAAAAAAAGAGGCACATGCTACATAGGTTTTATTTCCAAAAGCACTAAAAAGACACTACATGAAAACCCACCTGAAGCTTGTTTGGATGCTTTCCTTTTAAGTTAAATATAACATTTTCAAAACCAATCAAATTGGAAAATGGTTGATTTGTTTCCATGGAAATGCTCACTTTTGCTTCCCAGTTTACCCAGCCAAATTAATTTTTTTATCACCTTTAAAAAAAAAAGGGTAAAAGCAAATTAAAGGTATGAGATACATTCACTGCCATCCTCGTTAGTCACAATGAAAATTTTCTCTACAAGTCACGAAAGGTCAATCTTTAGGGATAAAAATTGTAGTAACACTGGAATTTTTCTACTTTGTTACTTTTTGTAGACCTTCTTTCTAATCGGTAAATTTTGATCTAACGACCACCTAGAGATGATTCATTGGACTTCAATTGACATTAATTTCTCCCGAAACAAATTTCACTTCACATCTACATCGTTAAAAGAAGAGAAGATAAATCTACTTACCTTTTTTATTGCAGATGTCTGTCCATGGAACGTGAACAAAAGAAAGAACAATAGAACAGTGTGGAGCAAGGTTTCCATTCTCTCTAGCTAATGCTTAAATTTCCTTTTCCTATTCTCCCCATGTTCTCCTTTCCAATTTATAGAGAAAGGAGCAACAGAGACGACGACATTGTCTCTCCATTTTACCAATGATGCTTATGAAAATGATAGTGTAACAATCAATTACGTATCATATTAGTAGATTTTCCTATTCTCCCCGTTTCGTTCTTTCTTTCGGGTGGCAAATCAAACTGATAAAAGAAATTCTAGTCGAAATTTTGCATGCAAGTGGCGTAGACGTGAGAGAAAGACCATACTTATTTCACAGATATGGTACAAACCTGTACTGGAGGAATTAATGGTGAGAGTAGGCCATATAATGCTCGCAGATTGAAAGTTCAAACACAAACTAGACTTAGCTAGAGGTTGCAATATTCAAGGAAATTAATGTCCTTGCTATTCAGCGTGGAGTTAAAAATTTTTCATTGTGGAGACTATACAAAATAAATTATCGAAGTAGTTGTAAAAATAATTGATACCATAATTATAATAGAAAAATATGTTAACTTTAAAAACCACCAATATATATTTTTTTTTACGAGGGGAAGAAGTTAAAAAGAGATTACAATAGCAATGATTTTATATGTAGGTTATTTACACAATAATATGTATACTATAGTGTTTTTTCTTTTTAGTCTAGTGAAGACAAAGCCCCCACTAGTCATGGCTACAGATGGCCATATAATGCTGCGCTTGATTTCCTCTTACATTGACTTTCCTAGGAGGATACGATTCATACGATCTGCCAGTACATCGAAAGTTACAGGTTTCATTTCCTTGAATATTGACTTTTGAGGTTTCTAAATTCATAATTGTAGTTGGAAGCTGTATCCATTCAAGATTCAATGTATTAATTAACTTTTTTTTATGTACAAGTTATGAAGTCAACGACTATGTATTTTGGAAAAATCCTACTTTTAAAAATCAGAAGAGATTTGTTCATTGAAGCAGTACAAATCAATTCATGGATTTCAAATGTCCTTGTATTTTTTTCTATTTTTAAAATGGTTGTACGCATACCATTAATATTTTTTTGTTAACGACAGACTATATATATAATTCCCAAGGGCTAAAAACTCCCTGGGAGATCAAAATAATACAGAATTGTTATTGCAAAGTATGTCGCAACTGGAATACATATAGACCAAAATTATATCAACCAACACAGGCCATCAAATAAGAAGTATTGTTTATAAAAATTATCCAGGATCAAAGGACTAACAAGAAGTTAGTCAATCGGATGATCAACCCTTAGGGCAAACCCAGGCTAGGGTGAGTCGACAGTCCTACTGGAGAGTATGCCAATGGTGGTAGGATCAGTGTCACAAAACTGCTGGAAAGAGGTGATGGAGCAGAGAGCTTCTGTTTTGTCAAAACCTATGGCCAAAGTATCTATCCAACCATGAATAAGAGAAGATATGTCATGTATACATAATTTAGGGTCTTTAAAATGCCCTCTAAAAATACGGTCATTCCTTTCCTTCCAAATAATCCAGAAAATGGCTTGAATCAAAGTACTGCAACCAGTATTAGACAAATCCAGTTTGAATGGCAGAGGAACTGTGAGCAAATCAGCAATGGAAAATACAGCAGGGTAAAGAGTTCCCTGAACGAATGCATGCCAAATGAAAATAGCAAAAGGACAATGTATGGATAAGTGTATGATTGTTTCTATATGTGCGTTGCAAAAGATGCACAACTCAGGGCCAACCAACCCCTTTTGCCAAGATTGGTCTTAGTCAAGATTTTGTCATGCAGTATCAGCCAAGAGAAGGTTTTTATTTTGACAGGAGCCCAACTGCACCAGATTGCTTCATAGTGCTGAAAGCGAAGGCCTCCATCATTAATAAAGTTATAGCATGATTTTACTGAAAAAAATTTGTTTGAAGAATTCCATAGTAAAATGTCATCCTGAGGAAGTAAGGTAAGGTGAGATAGAATGTCTGTCAGAAGGTCAGCCTGGTCCTGGATGAATCTAGTGTTGGCTGGGGTCAATGGGAGATTAAATAGGCTATCAAATTCTTCCCTAAAAATCTCAATTGTTTTAGCAAGTGAGGCTTTTTTATATGAGGCCAATTGAAAAAGATCTGGAAGATAGTGTTTAAGTTTTACCCCATTCCACCATTTGTTTTCCCAGAAAATAGTGTTGGAACCATTCTGAACGAGAGAATCAGCACAGCAATTGACCAAGTTAAAGCATGCTTTCAATTCCTGCCATAATGGAGAAGATCTACCTGAGGATGAATTTAGAATAGCCCTTGGCCAATTTCTTGAGAAATACCTTGCTTTTATTATTTCTTTCCATTTTAGAGAACAAGAGTTGGAGAGTAGCTGCCAAAGTAGCTTGGATTTGAGAGCCAGATTAAAAATTTTGATGTTGATAATTCCCTAACCATTTTGCTGTTTAGATTTGCAAAGCAGACCCCAACGGGTCAGATGACCAAAAGAGGAAATGGAAGCATTGGATTTCCAAAGAAATCTGGATCTAAATTTGTCAATGGCATTCTCAACCCTTTTAGAGAGATGTAGAACGGATAGAAAGTAGGTGGGGATGACTGAAAGGACAAAATTAACCAAAGTTAATCTACCACCAAGAGATAGATGTTTTGCCTTCCAAAGAGACAATTTTTTAGAAATTTTGTCAATCACTGGAGTCCAGTCATTGAAGGTGGCTTTCCTAAAGTGCAAGGGAAGTCCTAGGAATGTAATAGGCAGAAGAGAAGTGTTGCAGCCAAGTATTTGAGCTGATCTTTTGATTAATTCATTTGACACACCTATTCCAGTGAGGGAAGACTTGTGGAAGTTAATTTTCAAACCAGAGCAGTACTGGAAACAACATAGAATTCTCTTAATATTAATTATGTTGTCCTCACTTGCAGCCAGAAAAAGGATAATGTCATCAGCATACTGGATATTCACTATATTGGGGCCCCCATGTGGGATTTGGATTCCTGTTATCAGCCTAGAATCTACAGCAAGAGAGAGCATTCTATTGAGAATGTGTGTAACAATGATAAATAAGAGAGGTGATAATGGATCACCTTGCCTCAAACCATTAGTATATGGGAAAAAACCTTTAGGGGAGCCATTGAGTAAAATGGAAAACCTAGCATGTGTAATACACATCTTTATCCAGCAAATCCATGTGGTGCCACAGCCTAAGTCAGCAAGAGAGTCCAATAAGAAGTCCCAATTAACATTGTCAAAAGCCTTCTCAAAATCTAATTTTAAGAGATACCCAGGAGAACCTGTCAACTTCATGAAGTGTAAAGTTTCTTGAGCTACCAGGAAGCAGTCCCCTATAGATCTCCCAGGAATAAAAACACATTGAGAATTATCAATGAGGTTGTCTAGGACAGGGGAGAGCCTGGAAGCCAATGTTTTTGTGATGATTTTATATAAATTGTTTACCATACTAATAGGTCTAAAGTCTCTAATGCATTGAGCCCCTTCCAGCTTAGGGATTAAGGCAATAAAAGTTTGGTTGATAGGTTGCAGAAAATCTACATCTGTGTGTAGACACCCCGATTTTGAGGTAACCCGAAGATGAGTATCCTTATGTTACTTTGGATGTGATCAGCTCTTAAACTAAGCTCCAAAACCTATTAGCAAGCCAAAGCCCCAATCAGAAAATCTGTAAGCTGGCTGGGAGCACCAAGTTGGCGCACCAAGGTGGTGCACCAAGGTGGTGCACCAAGGTGGCACACCAAGGTGGCGCACCAAGGTGGCGCACCAAGCAGGCGCCCAGCCGTTTCCAGACTGCGACTGTTGACCTTCCATCTTCTGGCTGTTATCTTTGCCAACGAATGTGCTCGAGAATATTCGAGCCTTTTCGTCTGCGAGACCCTCCAGCTTCCAT
>JAMKQA010009638.1:0-37919 GCA_024699735.1 Posidonia australis | reverse complement strand
TGTGCCTGGTTACCCCTGATCAAGGTAACATCAGTAAATAAAAGTGGAAATGAATAAAGAAAAGGAATGTGATTTGGTCAGGATTGGACTGATGAAATAGTCCTAAAATCCTGAAATTAAATGAGGATGATGTTTTTACCAATTGCTAGCCTGTATTTATGATTTAGTTTTGAGCCGTGAGGCATTGTGTTTTAGGCTGGATCTGGTCAGAAATGTGAATTTGAAAAGTATGATTTTGGGAAGAAATCCCAAGTATTGAAAAGATATGTTTTGGAAAATGAAATCCAAAAGTTTTAAAAGAAAATGTAAAGGTGTGGTTTTGAAAGAAAAAGTGGTTTTGGAATGAATTTCCAAATGTTTTGAGGAAAGAAAAGGAAACATGGCTTTTGAAAAAGCATGGATTTGGGATTGAATTCCCAAAATGATTTTCCAGTAAAAGAAAAGAGGATTTTCAAAAAAAAGAAGGAAAACCAAGTTTTGAGAAATAAAGAAATGAGTTTTTATGGTTTTGCCGAGATTGTTTTGTGGTTTGTGTGTTTGGGGCGTATACTGGGTGACCTAGATGTCACTCACACGTGCTTATTTGGTTTTTAGGAGCAGACCGCTTGCAGCCGAGTTCCGGTGCAGGAGTTGTAGCTTCTAGTCACACATTGTGATCCTGAAGGTGAGCCTTAGTTACAGTTATTTGATGTTTCTGTAATTAGTGTAATTATGCTTGATACTGTGTTTTGGTAGCGTGCCCGGGATCGAGGCGTTACAGAGTGGTATCAGAGCTAAGGTTACACCTAGTGCACCGGCTTGGTGATGTTTGGTCTAGTGGCTCCCTAGGACTGCACAATAGAGGGTCGTGTACCTGAATTTTTGGATTGTTGTGTTTTGTGGTGTTGGCAGGAAGATGTCTTGCCGAGGCCGTAGTTGTGGCAAGACCCTTGTACCCGACTTTGAGATGGGAGACGGTAGTGCATGGAGTGGGATGAGACAGGAATTTGACGAGATGATGCGGGGTTTTGCCCAGTCCTTTAGTAGCAGTAGCAAGGATGAGGCGAAGGGAGACTCGTGGATCAAGCAGTTCTGCCAACTTGGCACGCCAACTTTTGATGGGCGCGGCACACCAGAGGTGTGTGAGGCTTGGTTCCTAGAAGTGGAGAAGATCCTTGAGGGGATCGTGTGTCCAGCAGAGAAGTGGGTCTAGATCGCGACTTTCCAGCTCAAGGGCGCTGCGGATTAGTGGTGGAGGACAGTGCGTCGGACCAAGTTCCCGAATGTGGACCTACTGATAATCTCTTGGGATGAGTTCCGAGTGGTATTCTATGAGAGGTTTTTCCCTAAGCATGAGTGGGATAAGCTGGACAGAGAATTCAGGAACTTGAAGCAGGGTAGCCTGTCTATGGCGAGTATGAGTCCTCCTTCCTTTGGCTAGAGCAGTTCTCTCAAGCTGCAATTTCTGAGAAGAACAGAGCCAAGAGATTCGTGGAGGGACTGATCCCTTTGCTGAGATCCAGAGTTATTGGCTTCAGATGCCAGGCTTTAGCGGAGGCTGTTGAGCTTGCCAGCCGCTATGAGGATGACCATAGGCTGTTCCAAGAGGAGTATCCCAAGAAGGAAAAGGGGAGAAAGTCTATCTCTCGACCTTTTGTCTCTCGACCTTCCGTTTCTCGATCGTCAGTGATGGGAGCGACAAGTTCTGGAAGTTCTGGCAGCTTTGGGAAGAAGCGGAAGCAACGGCCTACGTCGAGTAAAGAAGAGAGTATGGGTTTCAGCCATGCTGGGTCTAGCAGTGGCCCACAGATGGGACATGCCATGTCTGTGGCAAGATGGGGCATGTAGCGGTGCAATGTTGGCAAAGGCAGAGGAATTTGGATAGAGTAGTCTGTCCCAGTCAACCCAAGCCAGCAGGAGATGGGCCACGTCAGCCTACCAAGGGGAGAGTGTTCTCCATAGCTGCCCCAGATGCCAGCCCATCTGGAGATGTGGTAGAAGGTGAGAACTAGCACGGCTGTATTTGATGAGTCTTGTCCAGTAATAATAGATCCTATGTGTAATTGACACTATTTCTTATTATGATTATGATTATGGTGTGTTGATGATAGGATCTTTCCTTATGGCTGATTGGATGGCCCGAGTCTTGTTTGACTCTGGGAGTTCATTTTCATTTGTCTCCGAGTCGTTTGCCTCTGAGATCGGGACTAGGCCAGCCAGGTTGGCATTCCACCTAGTTGTGGTCACTCCATTGGGAGAACACAGTCTAGCGTGGAAATATTTGAGACCGATTGATATTCAGCTAGGGGACAGGAGTTTTCAGGCCAGCTTGATCCTAATGGATATGCAGGATTATGATGTTATCCTGGGGATGGATTGGCTGGCGCAGCTTTTAGTTGTGATAGATTGCGCCAAGAGGAGAATTCTGGCAGAGTGTCCAGGCCAAGGCTGGCGTATGGTAAGGGCACCAGACTGGGTAAGCCCAGGAAAGTGATTCTGCTCTCAAGGCCTATCATCATCTGGCAAGAGGCAGTGTGGGCTATTTGGCCTATGTGACAGTTTCTACTTCGCCTGTGGCCAAGATTCAGGACTTGCCAGTGGTGAGGGAATATCCCGATGTTTTTCCAAAGGAATTGCCTGGAATGCCACCGCACAGGGAAGTGGAGTTTGTGATTGAATTGGTGCCAAGATCAGGTCCTATTTCCAAGGCTCCGTATAGGATGGCACCTGCTGAGCTAAGAGAGCTCTGAAATCAGCTGCAAGAATGGATGGATAAGGGATTCATTCATCCCAGTGTTTCACCTTGGGGAGCACCGGTTCTGTTTGTGAAGAAGCAAGATGGTTCACTTCAGCTCTATATAGATTACCAGATGTTGAACTAGATCACTGTCAATAACAAGTATCCACTGCCCAGGATCGACGATTTGTTCGACCAGTTGCAGGGGGCATCGGTGTTTTCCAGGATAGACTTGAGATCTGGATACTATCAGTTGAGGATTAGGGAGCTAGATGTGCAGAAGACAGCCTTTCGCACCTGTTATGGACATTATGAGTTTTTGGTTATGCCATTCGGATTGACGAATGCTCCGACTGCTTTTATGGACCTGATGAATAGGGTGTTTTGGCCCTATTTGGACCAGTTTGTGGTTATTTTTGTGGATGATGTTCTGGTGTATTCTCAGGATGTTCAGGCTCACGAGAGGCACTTGAGGATCGTACTGGAGACGCTAAGGTAGCATCAGCTTTATGCCAAGTTCTCCAAGTGCGAATTTTGGCTGGAAGAGGTGTCTTTCCTTGGTCATATTATTTCAGGAGAAGGAATTAAGGTAGATCCATCCAAAGTGGAAGCTGTGAGCAGTTGGGCCAGATCGAAGACAGTGACTGAGATTAGAAGTTTTCTCGGCCTGACAGGATATTATAGGAGATTCATTTAGGATTTCTCCAAGATTGCTACACCATTGACTAGATTGACGAGGAAGGAAGTGCACTTTGCTTGGGATTGGCAGTGCAAGGAGAGCTTCAATGAGTTGAAGGCTCGTCTGGTATCGGCCCTAGTTTTGACTTTGCCCTCTGGGAATGGCGGTTTTACAGTCTATAGTGATGCCTGTGGGACTGGTCTGGGGTGTGTGCTGATGCAGCATGGTAGGGTGGTGGCGTATACCTCACGCCAGTTGAAAGATCATGAGTAGGATTATCCCACCCATGATTTAGAGATGGCAAATGTTGTGTTCGCCTTGAAGATTTGGAGACATTATTTGTATGGCGAACAATTTGAGGTGTACACTGATCACAAGAGTCTGAAGTACATCTTTACTCAGAAGGATTTGAACCTGAGACAAAGGCGCTGGGTGGAGTATATTAAGGATTATGATTTCAGTTTGTCCTACCACCCAGGGAAGGCTAATGTAGTTGCAGATGCTCTGAGCAAACGCACTCATGTGATGGCTAGTCTGATGATCCATGAGTGGAAATTGCTAGAGGGTCTAGTGGAATGCAGGCCTTGGAGGCAGTCTTAGGGACCCGCCAGGGTAGTGTTGGCTAACTTGTCTGTTCACTCGAGGATGCTCGAGGCGATTGTCATCGCTCAGCAATATGATTCATTTGTGTTAGATATCTAGAGGAAGCTGGAAGTTGGTAATGCCCCTCATTTTTCTGTTGGGGTAGATGGTGGGCTGAGGTATGGCTTGAGATTATATGTATCTCAGGTAGAGGAAACCAAGAACAGTTTGCTGGATGAAGCCCACCATCCAGATACTCTATTCATCCAGGAAGCACCAAGATGTACAAAGACCTGAATAGGAATTTCTGGTGGCCTGGAATGAAGGGAGAGATTGTTGAGTATGTGGCGAAGTGTGCAACCTGCCAGATGGTAAAGATAGAGCACTAGAAGCCCGAAGGGAGTTTGCAGCCTCTGGACATTCCAGTATGGAAATGGGAAAATGTGTCGATGGATATTGTGACGGGTTTGCCACGAACCCGAAGAAAGAATGATACTGTGTGGGTGATAGTGGATCGCCTTACAAAATCGGCACATTTCTTGCCAATGAGGGTGAATCTTCCTCTGGAAAAACTGGCAGAGTTATATGTGGCAGAGATTGTGAGATTGCATGGTGTCCCAGTGTCTATTGTGTCTGATAGAGACACGAGGTTTACATCGAGATTCTAGGGAGCTCTGCAGGAGGCTTTTGGCACAGTGTTGAATTTTAGCACTGCTTTCCATCCCCAGATGGATGGTCAGATAGAGAGGACCATCCAGACACTAGAGGACATGCTGAGGGCCTGTGCCTTGGACTTTGGTGGTAGCTAGGAGGATCATTTACCTCTGATTGAGTTTGCCTACAATAATAGTTACCACACTAGTATTGGTGTGACACCATACGAGGCATTGTATGACAGACCTTGCAGGACACCCACTTTTTGGAGTGAGGTGGGTGAGAGACAGTTAGTTGGGCCCAAGATCGTGCAGTACGAGGGCAAGGTGGATCTGATTAGGAAGAGGTTGTTGTCTGCCCAGAGCCGACAGAAGAGCTATGTAGATAGGAGGTGGAGACCTCTGGAATTCGAGGTAGGAGACTTCGTTTTCCTGAAGGTGTCACCAACCAAGGGTGTGACACGGTTCAGTAAGAGAGGCAAGTTGAGCCCAAGATATATCGGACCGTACCAGATTACTAAGAGGGTTGGTGAGGTGGCATACAGACTAGATCTACCTCCAGATCTGGCCAGTGTACACAACACCTTCCATGTGTCTCTGTTGAGGAAGTGTTTGAACGATGCGTCCCAGGTGATGCCAGTGTAGCCAAAGGAGCTGCGGGAGGACTTGAAGATGGTTAACAATGTAGTTCAGATACTGGACAGGAAAGAGCAAGTCTTCAGGAATAAAGTGATTCCATTGGTGTTACTTCAGTGGCAACACCATGGTACAGAGGAGGTTACCTGGGAGCGCGAGGTGGACATCTAGAGACAGTACCCCTACTTGTTCTATTAGAGCTGAATTTCGAGGATGAAATTCTTTTAAGGGGGTAGGATGTGACATTTGGGCCTAATTATCCATTTTTAACTGTAAACCATGTAATTAATTGTAATATTGTTTAAATGGTTTATTAATGGGTCACCGAGCTCGTAGCGGTGTAGGCTGAGCCTGGGCTTTTGAGCCTAGTTGTTTGGGTCACCGATGGTGTAGGCTGAGCTTGGGTCATTGGACCTAGTTGTTCGGGTCACCGACTAGGGCGTTAGACAGAGATGTATCCCTGTGCACATATGAGAAATGAAATTGAGGCCAGTTGGCTGGGGCGGAGACAGCCTGCACGGGGAATCTCACTACGGCAGTGCAGGAAGGCAAGGGAAGGATGTCCTCGCCTATTGTTTGTGTGTCTGGTTACCCCTGATCAAGGTAACATAAGTAAATAAAAGTGGAAATGAATAAAGAAAAGGAATGTGATTTGGTCAGGTTGGACTGATGAAATAGTCCTAAAATCCTGAAATTAAATGAGGATGATGTTTTTACCAATTGCTAGCCTGTATTTATGATTTGGTTTTGAGCCATGAGGCATTGTGTTTTAGGCTGGATCTGGTCAGAAATGTGAATTTGAAAAGTGTGATTTTGGACAGAAGTCCCAAGTATTGAAAAGATATGTTTTGGAAAATGAAATCCAAAAGTTTTAAAAGAAAATGTAAAGGTGTGGTTTTGAAAGAAAAAGTGGTTTTGGAATGAATTTCCAAATGTTTTGAGGAAAGAAAAGAAAACATGGCTTTTGAAAAAGCATGGATTTGGGATTGAATTCCCAAAATGATTTTCCAGTAAAAGAAAAGAGGATTTTCAAAAAAGAAGAAGAAGGAAAACCAAGTTTTGAGAAATAAAAAATGAGTTTTTATGGTTTTATTGAGATTTTTTTGTGGTTTGTGTGTTTGGGACGTGTACTGGGTGACTTAGATGTCACTCACGCATGCTTATTTGGTTTTCAGGAGCAGACCGCATGTAGTCGAGTTCCGGTGTTGGAGTTGGAGCTTCTAGCCGCATATTGTAATCCTGAAGGTGAGCTTTAGTTACAGTTATTTGATGTTTCTGTAATTAGTGTAATTATGCTTGATACTGTGTTTTGGTAGCGTGCCAGGGATTGGGGTGTTACAGGAATCCATCGGGCATCACAAGGATTGCTCGAGTAGTTCGGGATACCAGCCCAAAGGAAGGAGGCAAACAGTTTGCTTTGATTCCATCCATTTGGAGTGAAACTCAAAACAAAGGGGGCACCATTGATACCAAACTCATTGAGTAAGGATCTAATGGGGCATGGTAGGTTTCGGACCTACCGACCAAGAGGGGAGAATGGTAAGTTTCGGACTTACCGACCAAAGGGAGAAGTGGTAAGTTTTGAACATACCGACCAGAGTGGAATTGGTAAGTTTCAGATTTACCGACCAAGAGGGAGAATGATAAGTTTCAGACTTACCGACCAAAGGGAGAATGGTAAGTTTCAGACTTATCGACCAAAGGGAAATTGGTAAGTTTCGGACTTACCCACCAAGAAGGGAAAATGGTATGTTTCAGACTTACCGACCAAAAAGGAAATTGGTAAGTTTCGGACTTACTGACCAAGCGGGGAAAATGGTAAGTTTCAGACTTACCGACCAGAAAAGGGAAGGTGGTAAGCCAAAAGGGAGAGTGGTAAGTTTCAGACTTACTGACCAAAAGGAAGAAGTGGTAAGTTTCGGACTTACCAGCCAAAAGGGGAGAATGGTAAGTTTCAGACTTACCGACCAAGGGGAAAATGGTAAGTTTCGAACTTACCGACCAAAGGAAAATGGTAAGTTTCAAACTTACCGACCAAAAGGGGAAGTGATAGGTTTTGAACCTACCGACCAGAGGGAGAAGTGGTAAGTTTCAGACATACCGGCCAAAAGGGGAAGTGGTAAGTTTCGGACTTACCGACCAAGAAGGGAAAATGGTAAGTTTCGGACTTACCGACCAAGCGGGGAGAATGGTAAGTTTGGGACTTACCAACTAGAGGGGAATTGGTAAGTTCCAGACTTACCGACCAAGAGGGAGAATGGTAAGTTTCAGACTTACCGGCCAAGAGGGAGATTGGTAAGTTTCGGACTTACCGACCAAGAGGGGAGAATGGTAAGTTTCGGACTTACCGACCAAAGAGAGAAGTGGTAAGTTTCGGGCTTACCGACCAAAGGGGGATTGGTAAGTTTCGGACTTACCGACCAAGAGGGAGAATGGTAAGTTTCGGACTTACCGACCAAAGGGAAAATTCCCAGCGCCAAGTTAGCAGGCAAAAGAAGGTAGAATCCTGAACAGTAGAGGACATACTATTGCAATAATCAATCTTGCATCAAACATAAGCAACCAAATAGGCTGGCATGAAATGTTCCGATGAGTTTTATTACCAGAGTCAATGAAACGATTACATTTATTTTAATTTGCAAAGAACCAGTAACATGACATGAATGTTAAGAATCTACGCCATCTCTGGATCTCTTGGAGCTCGAGACTCTGGCAAAAAGCGTGCGGCTCAGGATGGCGTTGCAGATTGGCCAGACCTCTTCGACTTCGGCCTCATGATTTGTTATGCAACTCTTCCCCTCTATGACTGCATGATTCTTCGGTCGTATGGAGTCACTGAGCAGGCGAGAGAGCTCCTTAGTCATTGCATAAGAGCTCAGGGGGTATTCTTGGAACCGTGCTGGCATTTGCCCTAAACAAAGGCATCTTGCTGGTAACAGAACTGCCGCATCACACAGATTGGGAGATATTCAACTCCACCGGTCAACCCTGGCAAGACGATTAGTTGCATGTCAACTATGTTGAAGAAGGCCTCAAAGTTATGCGTAGTCGCAAGAATAATGCGCCAAATGATTTTCTGTTCTGTCAAGCTTTCTAAACGCTCATATTCCTTCTGAACTAAGGTGAGTGTGTGCGCATGGCCACTTTGACAGTAGGATTCGAAGGCTGATGGTTGCGGGCGTAAGACTTCTACACCCAGATGTGCAGCCAACCATACCTGTACAAAAGCTCCACAGCCATAAAAGTGTCGGCAGCGGCACAATGATCGGTCTAGAGCCCGGTAAGTTTCTACCAGGATGATTGGGGCTAGATCTATTTGTTGGGTAACAGCTGCCAAAGCGATCTTAGCGACTTCAATGTTTACAACCATCTGGCCATGGCTGAAAATCAATTCTCTTAGGAAGCGGACAACAAAGCCTTTCAACCAAAGCTCGTAGCCTAGGGAGGCGCGCATTTCGACCACTTTGTCAAAGTAAGCTAGCTTTAGCATGGGAGAAAGTCCGTTTGTACAAATGAGCTGACGACCACAATCACTAGTTGATAGGCCAGTTAGCTCACTCAAGACTGAAGAATACCCATCGCGCCGCATAAAGACGGTGGGTCCCAGGAACTTTTGTAGACAACATATTCTGTGGACCTTTTCCAAGGTTGGAGTCAGTTCGATTCTCCCAAGGCAGAAAACATGATGAGTCGGTTTCCAGAATCGGGCTGTTGCACACAGAAAGTATCGAGAAACCTCCACCTTTGCGATATCCAGAAGCTTTGAAGAGATCCTCACATCCGCAGTTTGTCGCGATCACTTTCAGTCAACTGCTTGATCCATGCCTGGAGAACATTTGAGCAATATGTGGGCACCACTATCGTAGGGAAACCCATGATCTGTAAGGCACTTCAGCTTTTCTTGGCTCGAGACTCCTCAGAAAGGGGGTAAACGATCTCCTGTAGGACATACTCAAAACATTGTTTTAGAAACAGATCTCAATTTTGCTTCGCTCAACAGCACTTATCAAAATCAAAGTAGACAGATAAAAGATACAACGCAATGGTATTGTAAGAACCAGAGAGACGGCCTAACACCGTAAACTACAACTGACTGAACTAGGAGTTGCTGAACAGACTAAATCTTGTGCACAACCCTAAGGGGAGGTCCTAGTTGTCAACCAGTTTTGACCAGGTACCCAAGTAATGAGATGTGGCCATCAAAGTTGGAAGATCAGGATTATTTGATGATTGTGCCCCCCAGCAGATTAACGGGGTCCTCGACCAACAAAGCAGCTGACATGCCCCTGGTCGAGTACTGGCTCAGTGTGTCTAACCATGAGACAGCTGATATGCCCCTGGTTTGACATAAATGGCCCTAACCGACGAGAGCAGCTTTCATGCCCCTGGTTTAGGCGATGTCCTCTTGATTCTCTTGAACTGAAAGTCGTTGTCACATCCTAGCCAAGCGAACCAAGCGATACTCTGCGACGTTTTTAGGATGATATTTGCAAAAAGAATATGCATGCTTGCTAAATGATTTGTGGGACCTTATTGGTGCCCTCAGCATTGGGATGCTTACTGCCAAGTACAAGGGAACGGCAACTCCAGACCTCACTAGACTCTATCCAAGCCCCTAGTTTTTGGGTGGCTCTCTGGAAATGGGTCACTGTGTCTTAGGCTCCGTTCCAAACCCCACTGGACCATACCCCTGCTTTTTTTATTTTATTCATTCTTTATTCTTTTCCCCTCATAGGCATGTGGGTTCACCCTATCCCTAGCTTGAACGTAATAGGTACCTAGTCTATGGTGGGGAGCTGCTGCTGTTTAAAGGGTTGGCTAGGCCCTTTTTGTAACATGCCTTCCAGGTATTCACTTCGACTCTTCTCCAAGATAAATTGGAGGGACAGAGCTACCCGTTAGGCCTCTCTCTTTAGGGCTGACTTCTATTTGCGACTTCTATCTTCTTATTCTATTATGCCCTTTCACAGATATATATTTTTTTGTTTTATTTCTCACGCTCTCACTCTCGCCCATAACATTTTATCTCCCTCTGGGAGGTGCAGGGTCCCTGAGGAGCTTGGATACTTCGCCCAATTCACAACGAAAGGTGGCTCCCTCACTCTCTAAGTTCCTGAATAGTATCTACCTGAGGAGGTGCTACACATTCCCTACATTGGCAAGCTTATTCCACCTATCATCACTGGGCTAAGATCCATGCATGTGATGATGAAAACAAATGTCAGCCTATATATGCGTATACTGAATGAGGGTTAGTATGTGCTGTGATGCAGAGCTATATGGATGTAAGAAGCTCAAGACCTCATGTATGCATGAAGGAAATTGTTAGTGTCGCAGAGTAAGGACACATTGTTTATGATCACTGATAGTACTTTTTCAGGTAGCATGAATTAACTGGCTCTAACTGTTCGATGCAGTCCATGTCCTCGAGGATGACAGCCCCTTCAGAATAGACTTGCTTGACCACGAATGGTCCATGCCAGTTGGGCTTGAACTTGCATAGCTTGTAGTCGATGCTCATCTATCAGGTTCAATTGAACGAGGCGGTCCTCAATCCACTCCGCCTCCTCTAGTTCTGCTTCTTTCAGGAGTCTGAGCGATGGTATCTCCACTTCTATTGGTAGGACTGCCTCCATACCATACACTAGAGAATATGGAGTCGCTCCTGTTGAGGTCCTGATTGATGTTCTATAAGCCCACAGAGCGTATGGGAGCTTGTCATGCCAGTCCTTGTGTGTTTTCGCCATCTTCTTAAGAATCTTAGTTAGATTCTTATTGGTGGATTCTACTGCACCATTCATCTGAGGTCAGTACGGGGAGGGCCTGTGATGTCTGATATGGAACACCCGCAGCAGGAAATCCTCAACCTTTTTGGCTGTGAAATTTGTCCCATTAACAAAAATGATGGAATGTGGGACCCCGTACCGGGTAACGATGTTGTTCTTGATGAACTTCTCTGTCACGGAGGTGGTCACTATCTTGTAAGAAGCTGCCTCCACCCATTTTGTAAAATAATCAATTGCCACTAAGATGTACTGATGTCCATTAGAAGCTGCTGGGTGGATAGCTCCGATGACGTCTATTCCCCATGTAGAGAAAGGCCAGGGTGATGACATGCTGTGAAGTTGTTGCGGTGGTGCATGAATAAAATTGCCATGGACTTGACAATTATGACGTCTTCACACAAATTGGAAGCAGTCCGTCTCCATGGTTGACCAGAAATAACCCTGTAACATTATTTTCTTGGCCAACAATACCCCATTCATGTGAGGCCCGTATGTCTCGGCATGCACTTGCGACATTACTGTATCGGCCTCCTTTTTATCAAGACAGCTCAGAAGCATCTGATTGTAAGACCTCCTGTATAAATGGCCCGCTCCTAGCACATATTTCGAGGCAAGCCGTATCATGGTCTTTCTGTCTGCTGTCGATGCGTCTAGATGGTGATTCCTAGTTTCCAGGTAAGCTTTGTTGTCATGATACCAGGTTAGCTCTGCCGTGGAATCTACTTCTTCTATGCTCATGCAGTGTGTTGGTTGATCTGTGCAGGTTACTGACACCTTCACTGTGTCGTACATCAGTATAGACAACCAGGAGGCAAGAGTAGCCAGTGTATCTGCGTAAGCATCCATGGCCCTGTTCATAAAGGAAAAGCGTATCTCCTCAAACTTGGCCATCAGCTTTAAGAGATGGTTGTGGTATGGAATCAATTTCAGATCTTTGGTTCTCCAGTTGCCATTTACTTGAGAAATAACCAACGTGGCATCACCATGCACATGTAACTTTTGTGCACCATGCTCTAATGCTGCCTGCAAGCTGAGAATACCTGCCTCGTACTCTGCCACATTATTGGTGCACACAAAGGTTAGCTTTCGGGCAAGTGGGATCATCTGTCCATGTGGTGTTTCCAATACTGCACCGATACCCATGCCTCTCCTATTAACTGCACCATCAAAGTAGAGCTGCCACTGATCTTTATCTTCAGGGACTACCGGCTCCTCTTTTTCCATGGCGAACAATATGTCCTCATCAGGAAACTTAGTCTGCAAGGGTTGGTACTCTGGCAAGGGTAAGTTTGCTAAGTGATCTACCACGGCCCGTCCTTTCATCGACTTCTGAGTGAAAAAAGTGATGTCAAACTGAGACAAAAGTACTTGCCACTTGACACACCTACCACCAGTGCTGGCTTCTGAAACAGGTATTTCATAGGATCATGTCTGCACAGTAATAGAATTAGATATGCCATCATATAGTGCCTTAAGCGCTGTGTGGCCCAAATGAGGGACAAGCAAACTTTCTCGATTGCGGTGTACTTAACTTCGCAATCATTGAACTTTTTGCTCAGATAATAAATGGCCCTCTCCTTGCGACCTGTTTCATCATGCTGACCCAAGACTGCACCCATTGAATGCTGTGTCACTGACAAGTAGAGCAATAGAGGACCCCCTGGTGTCGGAGGAACTAAGACTAGTGGTCTTGTCAAGAGCTTCATGATTTTGTCAAATACTTCTTGGCACTCCTCATTCCAATGGATTTGCGCGTTCTTCCTTAGGAGCTTGAAGATTGGCTCGCAAATTGGTGTTAATTGAGTGATGAATCAGCTGATATACTGTAACTGCCCCAGCAACCCTCAAACTTCTTTCTCTGTTGTGGGGGAAGGCATCTCAATGATGGCTTTGGCTTTGCTCGGATCTACCTCGATTCCCCTTTGTCTACGATGTATCCCAACATTTTACCTGATGACACACCAAATACGCACTTGTTGGGGTTCAACCGCAGCTTATACTTTCTCAAGCTGTTAAAGAGCTTCCTCAAACAAGCAATGTGTTCTGCAGGCTATTTCGACTTAGCAATCATATCATCCATGTAAACCTTGATATCTTGGTGCATGAGATCGTGGAATAAAGCTGTCATTGTCCTCTGATATGTGGCCCCAGCATTCTTGAGCCCAAAGGGCATAACTTTGTAGCAAAACACTCCCCATGGGGTAATAAAGGACATTTTCTCTATATCCTCTTCTGCCATTCGGATTTGATGGTATCCTGAAAATCCATCCATGAATGACAACATTTTGTGTCCTACAGTATTATCTACCAATACATCAATGTGTGGGAGTGGAAAATCATCCTTTGGGCTGGCTTTGTTTAGGTCTCTGTAATCAATACACATTCGGACCCGACCATCTTTCTTGGGTACCGGAACGACATTCGCTAACCATTCCGGGTAAAGGACGACCTTCAGGAAATTAACTTTGTGCTGCTTCATTATTTCCTCCTTCAATTTCAAGAGCCACTATAGTCGCCATCTACGCAGTTTTTGCTTGACTGGCTTGACATCAGGCTTAAGCGGTAGGGTATGTACCACTACCTCGACGTCCAGCCAAACCATGTCATCGTAACTCCAGGCAAAGATATCCGCATATTCCCGGAGAAGCTCAACAAGTTTTGCTCTAGCCTGTGCTGGGAGTCTGGCGCTTATCTGCACTTCTTTGACATCTTCATTGGTGCCAATATTCACAGTCTCTGTTTCTTCTTTTACAAGTAGGTTTGGGCCTTCGGGATCGTCATCGTAAGGCTGGAATTCCGGTGCATCATGACTCTCCTCTTCCACCTCCGCATCTTCCTCTTCTCCATATGCAATGAGCTCAGGAAGGACTTCTTGCTGGCACAATAGGTCTGTGTCTTCAAAGGTGCACACTTTCTCAGCATTCTGCCCTTGATATTGCTTTAGAATGGTCACTGTAACCCTAGTTTTCTTATATGTACCCCTAATGATTTCTGATTTTGCTATTTCCGAACCCGTGTCTGACTGTTTTACTTCTAGCAAACAAAAGCTTTTATTATCATGTTGTCTCTGTACAGCATGTGCAACAGGTGAGCAGCTGTCCTTTGTCTGACTGATGTGAGTGTTGCCGCCCGAGTTCCCTCTTGAGCCTAGTTCAGGATCTTTTGTTTTTTGAACCCCACTGCTCAAGTGGGGTCAGGACTGATAGTACCACCTAGACGCACCTCTCGGTTGATAGGAGATGAACTCCTCTGGTCTAGCATTTAAAGATTTACTCTCCTCCAGGGTCATGATAGCAGGTTGACCTTGTGCAACTGTCTGCTCCTCAGTGTACTCTGACAGTATTGCCTTTCCCTTCTTGCGCCTAAGCTCACTTGCACATCCTCGGCTAGTACCGCCAGCTGCTCTTGAAATAGAACTACCAAATCGCTGAGCATGTTGTCTACCTGTGCTACAACGGCATCCCCTTCCAACTTCATCGGAAGCGAAATCCACATAATAGGCGCTGGTAGCTCTTAACACCTCTGGCGCTGATTCCGGCTGTCCTGGATGCAATCCCTTTAGGACTAACTACTGCTTTGATGCTATTACAGTTGAATCTTCTCTCGCTGAATCCCAGATTGCAACTGGATTGGTAGAAAGACCCTCAACTGACTCTGGAGGTGGCAATGCTAGCATAGCTATCCCCTATGACATGGATGATGTCGAACCCCTTCCGTAGTCCATAATTTCCTCCCTTGAGTAATAATCCTCTACACATATCCATTCTGGCCCATCAACTAGTTTGTGCGGCTCAGGCTCTGCAAGCACCAAAATCCGATTGGGATCCAGCAATCCCGCACTAACAAAGTTGTTTAAATTTCGTGGAATAACAAGGTTTTGGAACGTATGATGCTTCGTGTATCCGTCTTGTGGCTTTTGCTCATATCCCAGTCCTTCAAATTTACGTCTTCACTCCACGACGATTGGTTCTGTGATCCCTTGGCCATTCCGCTCGAGAGGTGCTTCTCTCTCATACCCCCATCTTTGACAGAGATTCTTGACCATCAAAAAGGGGTTGTCAAAAGCGGCCAAATGGCTGGCACGCTCGAGAATTGGAATAAAATTGACCGGTTCAAAATGGTCGACACGGTAGAGCACATCAGAGGGTTTGGAGTCAAAATAGATAGTATGGACTGACACTGAAGAGACTGCCTCAACCCTCTCCTTTTCAAGGTTTTCCGCCATTACAACAACAATGTCGTTGTTCCAGCGGAACTTAATCATACGGTGAAGGGTTGAGGGGATAACCTGATGCTTGTGGAGCCAAGGGCAGAAGATTGAAAGACGGCTCAAGGTCAACAACATAGAATTCAACCTCAAAATGAGCAGGACCAATGATTAAGGGAATGATCAAGATCCCTATGGCATCATGGTGTGTGTTGTCGAATGCCGTCATTCCTTTTACTGCTGGAGTAATGTACTCCGATTTAAAGCCGACATGACTTGCGATTTGCAAGGGGCAGACGTTCAAACCGGCGCCATTATCTACCAGAGTGAGAGGAATGCAGAAATTTTGGTATTGCACCGTGATGAATAGGGGTTGGTTATGATTAGTCCCTGCTGGAGGAAGCTCTGAACTAGACAAAGAATTGACCTCTAGCGTGGCTATCATCCCTCCCATGTTCTCTAAGGTCGAAGGTTGTATGGTTGAAGAAACATGGGCAGCCTGAAAGACCCGAAGAAATGCCTCTCTATGCTCGACTGAAGTATGGATTAAATTTCAGATGGATATGTCTAGCTTGACCTTTTTCAACTGGCTAGTAATATCGGCTACCGGTGGGTCAACTTTGGGAGTGGGGTTTGCTGGAGCCGTGGCCTTGTATACCCTTCTTGACCGTGTTACCTCAGCACACATTTCTGCGGTATAACTATAAGGCATGCGGTGAGTATCCTGTGTCAAATTGATGACCACAGGAGCATGGGCCCTCAGCTCCACTCGGACTGAAATTGGCGGAATAGGTATTGGCGCTTGGTGAGTTAGGTCATACCTTGGTTTGGCCAGTAAGCTAATTGTTGGCGGGGTGGATTGCGTGGTTGGTTTGGTAGCCGTACGCCTCGGTCGGGCAGTTAACTGGATCATGTTGACTACAGAGCTTGAAGGTTCAATGAAGGATTGACTCAGCTGATAGGAGAATGGTCTTGAAACATCATGGATGAGGAGAGAAGGATCAAAAGATTTAACCTCTTCCGAAGAAAGGAAATAGACTTTCGAGGTTCCTGGCGCATGCTCAGGCAAAGGCTGGTGGACTATGTTGCTAGACGTGGATGCAGATGAATGTGGTGTCTACGCAGCGGGCCTGGAATCTGCCTCCTGTGTGTTAATAGCAATGAGCTTCTAGTCAATTAAGTCCTGAATTGCTCCTCGGAGTGTGAAGCAGTTATCCATATAGTGCCCCGTGGCTCTATGGTAACTGCAATATAGATCCGCTTTATACCACCACGGAAGTGGGTTTGGTGGTGGGCAGATTTCCGGAAGCTTGAGTAGTGACGGTACCTTATGAAATATGACACTCAGTGGCTCAATCAGAGGAGTGTAATCTCTTTCGGGTCGTGGGAGCCGCCTTGATCCCTGGTAGTGTCCTTGTCTTGCCGATGCGGGCCGGTAGACTGGCTCGATGGTGGTTGTGATTTGTGATGTGCGTGGTGCTCTAGGTGCAGGGGAGTAAACAACCTGATTCCGAGCTGGCAAGCTCACCACATTGGCTGGCATAACAGGAGCTCCTATGTATGCCACAGCATTCCTAGCAGAATCCTTCTTTCGACCGTAGCCAGTGTTGGATCCGTTGTTGCCACCGTTGTTGCTGCTGGTCCCTCCTGAAGCCATGGTCTGCTTTGCGAATGCTGCTAAAGCAGGGAAGCTTCCGCTATTTAGTGAGCTCTCTACACAGGTGCCAGCTCTGATCAGGGATGCAAAGGTGGTAATAGGCTGGATACACAACAGAGCCCTAGTGGCTAGCTGTGCCCCTCGAATTATTATTTCGATAGACTCTTCGTCAGAAGGTCTATCACGCACTTGTGAAGCAAGGGCTCGCCAGCACCCAACGTACTCCCCGAACTGGTCATTGGGCTTCTGCTTGGTGGCGATTAGGTCCTCACGCTTTGGGTCCATGTCAAGGTTAAAAGAGTACTGCTCCAGAAAAGCTTGCCTCAGATCATTCTAGGTCTTTATGGTGGACATATCCAACAATGTGAACCATTTTAGAGCTGGAACTGTAAGACTTTTCTGGAAAAGGCGAATGAGAAGTCTCTCGTTAGCCTGTAGCTGAGCGAGATCGCCACAATACACCTGATTATGTGAAATTGGGCAGCCTTTCCCATTATATTTCTCGAATTTCAGGATGTGGAAGTTCGGTGGGAGTACCGCCTATGGGAAATAGCAGAGGTCCCGGAAGGAGAAAGACTAGCGGTCCCCGCCCTGCACTTGACGTAGAGCCTTCTCCAGCTCATTCATCTTGGCGAAAAGTGCATTGGGAGTTGCTACTGACATTGAGTATGTAGCTGGGGCGGGTCCCACGTACACTGTGTTTATAGCACCCGTGTGCTCCTCCAGATCTATCATCTTGCCACTTGGTGCTATGGCTTGAGGACCATCGTACCCGTGCATGTGCGCTACTTGTGGTGGTGTGCATGTAGAAGCTTGTATCTGATGCAAGGGCATAGAAATGTTATGCTGTGTGGGGCGTGTTGTTGTTTGTGGGAACAACAGTTGCTAAACTGGGACGGTCGGGTTTGTAGGCTAGTGTACTCCTGCTAGCCCAAAAGGCTGACCACTAGTGGAGGGAGGAATAAGCTGTGCATGTTGTGGTAGTGACGCTATTGGCAGAGTAGTAATGCCCGTTGTTGGGACAGCAGGAAGCTGCAGCGACAGCTGTAGGAGTGGTGTGACTGGTGCAATGTGAAGTACCTGAGCAGGCGGAGCAGGATCCTCAGGAATGGGACAGACAGGCGTAGTCAGAGTGGGATCCAAAGAGAAGGCCATGTTTTGCAATTTCTACGCAAGGGCCAGAAGTTGCTGAGATTGTACGGTGATTGAACCATCAGTGGTAGTACTGAGGGCTGGAAGAGCAAGCGGCAGGGATGTCATAGGGGGCTAGATGTTCAAAGATGTTGTGGATCGAATTCCTATTGATGAGGCAATTGCAGCCAGCTTAGTGTCAAGTGGAAGAGGGTCAACTGAAGAACAGGACATGACCATATCAGATGTCCTAGTGGTAGTCATAGTAACCGCCTCAGCCGTGGGCTCCAGACCAATGAGGATCTGCCAGTGTCCCGAAACCGGCAGACAAGGAACTCCAGGTGCCCGAAAGTGGCTATCATGGAGTGAAGGTGGAACGACGGATGACATAGTAAAAGAAGGAAAAGGGGCAGAAATAGGAACCCCTCCAAGGCAGCTGGTGTAACAGTCTCAGAAGCTCGTTGGGCCATAGTGGACCGCGAATAGGTAAGGATGGGGTTGCGATTGTGTGACCATGTCGGTGGAACCCTTGCACGGCTCTCCTCCTACCGGGTGTGTGGAAGCATACGAGGAGACCCGATATGGTAACAATGAAGATGGTAAATCCGGAGGAAAAGACTAGACTCGGAAACACCAAGGGAAGATAAAAAGGATAAGGAAAGGAGTGGCCACCTAGTCTTTTAATGGAAAGATGAGGAAAACCAAAAACACAAGAAAACTGGGAAGCAAACAAGATGCAGAATGTATGTGTGTGCTCCGTGCCTAATGGACAATGCACAAATGAATGTGGGCCAGAGAAAGGGTAAGGATTCTGGTTACGCATGAGGAAGGGGTTAGCACCCCTATGCGCCCGAGAGAACTCCGCTTTTCTAGGTTTCCCTATTGTCAATGGTCTATGGATGTATGCTTGCTTATTCTATATGCTCATGCTAAATATGACTGAAAACATGCCAAATCAAAGTAAAGAAATGAAACAAAGGGAAAAGTTAATCCGAGGGTCAAATGTAGGAATTGAGAATGCCGCTTTACTGTATGCCCTTGGGCGATGAGGAAAATCGTGAAAATCGAGAATTTCCAGGAAAGCGTCTCACAAATCAGCAGAAATTAGGATAAATCTGAGAAAATCAAAATGGGAAAACTAATCCTCATTTCGGGACCATGTCGGCTTTGACAAGTCTTTTAATGTACGTCCTCAGGCAATGGAAAGCCAAAACAAATCTGGGAGAAATCCGGGAAACGATGAGAAAATCAAGCTCGGAATAAGCTAGAAAAGTGTGCGTGAAGCAAGGAAGGAAAGGCAAGAAATCTTGAGCGGAAAGATGTGAAAAGATATGCAAAATGTAAGTGTGAGTGTAAATAGTGAGAATTCTAGGGGCCTTCGTGCAAAAAACCCAAAATTTGAGGAAAACTAAAGTTCTGAAGCCCAAATCATCAAAAATACATAGGAAAACACATTCTATGCAATTATGAACCTAATGTGTTAGTGAAAAGAGTGAAGACAAGACAACAAAAGAAATAAGTTAGTTATGCAGTTGTTTGTTAGGGTGGCATGAATGCCACACATGCACTTGAATGCTACTAATATGCTCTCTCTCACCATGCATGTCCCACATGGATCGGACCATATGGGACGTACTCATGGGTTTGGGTTTCAACTTTGCTAAGAAAAGTAGGTTCCCGTTCTAAATCCTGGCCGAAGTGCAGGCAGTGAATGGGTGGTGCGTTGGTGGCCTTGTCTCTTGCAGTAGCATGGAGCTTTACCCTCTACTAACACTGACATGATCCCAGACAAGGGGGGACAAACTAGCAACACGTCCTACGCCAAAGCTATAGAACGGGCTACTAGAATTGTCCTTCGTAAACTGTGGGTGACCGAGAAGAGAAGATGCATGTCCTATATGATCAATCATGCGATATGCTTTTGTGTCTTTTACTTGCGTTTTATTAAACCATAGGGATTTGTGAGCATTTGTCTCTAGTTATGCCCTATTATTTGTTCATCTAATTTTGTGTGTTTTATTTTAACCAGATAGGGGGGCAAACATGTCTCTACTCTCCTAATCATGGCAAATTCAAATAAAAGGAAAAGACACACAATCATGGCATCCACAAAGTCAAACAACAAGCAAAAGGCATGAACATGGCATATGCTGGTGTAGTGCTCACAAGTATGTGAATAAGAGCAAGTATCGACAAACAAAGCATGAATTAAGTCATGTGCATGTGCGGTGGCATAGCAACAGTGTAAAAAGGCAAAAAAAGGCATGTTTAGTCAAATATGTACAATCAAACAGAACAAGCAAACAAGCACAATGTATATAGACCAAAGACAAGTAAGGAAACCAGAATGAAAGCTAGAATATGGTTATCCCCAGTAGAGTCGCCAGTTCCTGTGACCATGCCGGTGGAACCTTGCACGACTCTCCCCTACCTGGTGCGTGAAAACACACGAGGATACCCGATATGGTCACGGCGAAGATGGTGAATCCAGACAAGAAGACTAAGCTCGGAAACACCAAGGAAAGATAGGAAAGGATAAGGAAAGGAGTCGCCACCTGGTCTTTTAATGGAAAGACGAGGAAAACCAAACACATAAGAAAACCATGAAGCAAATGGGATGCAGAAAATATATGTGCTCCGTGCCTAATGGATATAATGCACAAATGAATGCAGGCTAGAGAAAGGGTAAGGATTTTGGTTACGCATGGGAAAGGGGTTAGACACCCCCATGCGCCCGAGAAAACTCGATCTTTCTAGGTTTCCTACTTGCCAATGGTCTAATGGGTGTGTGCTTGCCTATTATGAATGCTCATGCTAAAGATGACTTGAAAACATGCCAAATCAAAGAAAAGAAATGAAATAAAGGGAAAAAGTTAATCTAAGGGACAAATGTAGGCATTGAGAATGCCGCTTTACTGTACACCCTTGGGTGATGAGGAAAATCGTGAAAATAGAGAAATTCT
This sequence comes from Posidonia australis, assembly GCA_024699735.1. NCBI lineage: Eukaryota > Viridiplantae > Streptophyta > Magnoliopsida > Alismatales > Posidoniaceae > Posidonia > Posidonia australis. The sequence goes on along the minus strand of JAMKQA010009638.1, from coordinate 16,909 downwards.
CGGAAAGCGTCTCGCAAATCAGCAGAAATTCGAAGAAATCCGAGAAAAGCAAATTGGGGAAAATAATCCTCTTTCGGGATAATGTCGGCTTTGTTAAACCTTCTATTGTACATCCTCGGACGATGGAAAGCCAAATCAAGTCAAAAGACAGGGAAATCGGAAAAAATCTAGGTAACGATGAGAAAACCAAACTTAAAATGTGCTAGAAATGTGTGCACAAAGAAAGGAAGAAGTCACGAGAAAACATGCATGAAAAAGTACAACACAATGTGCAAAATGTATACAAGAGTGTGAAAATGAAAATTCCAGGGGCCTTTGTGCAAAAAAACCCAAATTCTGAATGAAAGCTGAATTCTGAAGCTAAATCATCAAAAATACATAGAAAAACCCATTTCATGTAATTTTGAAGAAATTTGGGTCGAAAGTGCAAATCTGTGCATTTTTTGTCAAATTGAAGGTTCCTAGGGGTCAAAATGCAATTTTGCCATCAAAGCATGCATTTAATGCAATTCTGTGAAAATTCAAGGTAAAATATGCAAGAAAAAGAATCCATGATGAAATCAAAAAGGTTCCTAGGGGTAGAAAACATGCATTCAGTGTGAAATCTGTAAAGTTCAGGGGGCAATTTAACCAAAGAAACATGCATTCAGAGTAAATTTAGAAAAGTTCAGGGGTTAAAATGCAATTTAAACCACATCTATGCAGATATTTGAAATCATAGTGTTCACCTTGCAATTTTAATAGAGAAATACACATTCAGAAAATTTTTCATGAAGATCAGGGGTTTTAATGCAATTTGAACAGAGAAATATGCATTCAGAATGATTTACATGAAACTTAGGAGTTGTTGTCTAATTTTCAATCTTGGAAAACATTATTAGGGAAGCTCAGGGGGCACATTGCAATATTTTTAGTTAAACTTTATTCAAACGATTTAAAGAGAAATGTGCAGGGACCTAACTGTAAGAGAAAGGACATACTTGCAATAAAGAAAGGATCTATATGCAACAAAATAGAAGTTACAGAAATTAATTCAAAGAGAACTATTTTTATTTATAAAATAAAGAAAAAGAAACGGCGACCGTCGCCGACGAACTCCTACCGTCGACGACCGCCGGAGGGACACTCAGAGGCTATCCCATGGCCTGATCTAGGATTAGACCCCACGGGAAGCAAGAAGAGGAGGAGAAAAAGAGATCCATCGGTTTGGATCAAGGATTCAATGACGGGAGTAGTTTCCCACCTCTCTCGCCGTCGAGGCACTCCGATGACGGCACCAGAGAAGAAGGGGGCTACTAAAGGGCTGCAACGCGTGATCCAGAGGTCCAAGAGGCTTTGGCATGTTGAGAGGAGCATTTCCTTTCCATCAGAGGGCCAAAGAGGAGGAAGAGCGCGCAATGTGGATTCCACCTGTCATCGTCGTCGTCTTCTCCGATAAGCATGGCTGCGGGAGTGATCTAGGGCTCGAGAGGAGGTCTAGGCTGCTCAAGCCAGAGTTCACCAGAGTTCTCAAGCCATCATGGTCGTGGAGGAAGACGATATAGTGGAGACTAGACCAGAGTTGTTAATCTCTGAGCAGCCGAGAGGCGGGTCTAGATGGTACCTACAACACAAGCCTCACCTTGAGACAGGTGAGGGTCAAAAAAAAAAAAGATCTTGAGGTAGGCTCCTTAGAGAGCCTAAGAGGCTGCCCCCAGAACAGTCACCAGCAAGATAGCCATTGAGGGGGAATTATTGTAAATAGTACAGAAAATACAAAAAATCAAAAAAAATACAAAAAACCCAAAAACATAGTAGAGTTACTGTAGCAGAGGGAGAAGGACTGCCCAATTCCTCTGTAAGGCAGAAGAGCACAGGATCAGGGTTCACGCAATGCAGTTACAAGAACACTAGAGTCAACGTGATCCTTCTCAAGCATAGACATGGGTAGAAGTCAAAATAGATCCTCTCCTTCGACATCACCGACTCCACGTTCGAGAGGAAGGTCTTGTCAGAGCTGATAGCATATGAGGAGGAGGATGACACGTGCATCGATGATCTAGAAGATGCGCTAGAATTTCACCCCCACGATGATGATCCGGAAGGCCCAAATTTGCATGTGGAGGAGGACACAAAGCTGGTAAATATTGCACACCAGGCGATGTTAAAGAAGTTCGCATCAGTGCCAAATTATCTTCTGAACGTCCCTATCCCGGGCACGCTACCAATATCACAATATCATAAGCAAAATTACACTAATTACAGTAATAATTAAATAACTGTAACTAAGGCTCACTTCTAGGAAACGATGTGCGGTTAGAAGCTTGTACTCCGGCACCAGAACTTGACTGCACATGATCTACACCTGAAAACCAATCAAAGCACGCGTGAGTGACATCTAAGTCACTTAGTACCCCCTACACACACAATAGCAAAAATCCGGCAAAAGCGCTAAAAATACAACTTTTAATTTATAAAACTTGGTTTTGTTTTAAAAAGCCAGTTTTAAAACATCCTTTCCTTTTCCTTTGAAATCATTAGGGAATCTGTTCCCACAACCATGTTTTTCTCAAAACTCACTTTTCTTGTCTCTTTAAAACATTTGGAATTTGTTCCAAAACTACATTCTTTCCAAAACTCATTTTTCATTTTTTTTTTGTATACTTTTTCCAAAACCTTTCTCATATTTTGAGAAATTCACATACTTGACCAGGTCCAGCCTAAAACACAATGCCTCACAGGGCTCAAAACGAAAATCATAAATACTGGCTCGTAACTAGTTAAAACACAATTCTTATTTGATTCTAGGTTTTTTGGACTATTCATAAGTCCAATTCTAGCCCAACCACATTTCTTTCTTTTTCACAAAACCACACACATTTCTTATTCTTTTCACTTTTCTTTATTGATGTTACTTTGATTAGGGGTAACCAGGCACACAAGCAATAGGTGAGGACACTATTTCCCCTACCTCTCTGCACTACTGCGGTGAAGTTCCCTATACGGGAGGACACCACCCCGACCAACCAGCCTCAATTTCTTTTCTTATATGCACGGGGATACGTCTTTATCTGACGTCCCATCGGTGACTCGAACAACTAGATTCAATAACCCAGGCTCAGCCTATTCGACATGCTAAATTGCCCGCGACCAGGGCACTTCCCCTGTTTCAGCCAACACATTCGCTGGAATTGGGAGCCTTCGACGGACTCCTCAAACAAGCATCATAAAACACAAATAAATCATAGGGTGTAGACCCTTGAGTCTACTTCAAAACTCCTCAAACCACTTATAAATCCATTCACCATGCAATTCATATGAAAATCATAAAGGGGTGAAGCTTGTTTTGAGTTATTGTGGCTTACATCCCTAAATCCCGTATAACCCTACAAATTTCATCCTAATTGCATGATATTTACATATTTATGCTATCTAACACATTTCCATCCATTCTACTATTTTTCTACGATTTTACATGCATTTATTCTCATTTTCATGCATTTTATACATTATTGTAAACAAAGAGGAAAGAGGAAGAAAGGGGGTTGTGTACCTCCTCCGACAAGCTCTCCCAACTCTGACGAGCCTCTCCTTGCCCCGGCAAAGCCTTCTTTGTCAGTGAGCCACGCAAATAGGGCACCACCAGCTCGTGTGTCGCTCCTCTCCTTCCCTCTCTCTGTGTTCCCGACTTCCCTTCCGCTTGCCTCCGCCCCTCTTTATCCCCTCCTCCTCGCATCACATCGGCTACCCATTTCATTGCCCTCATGTCGGAGGGGATGGGGAGGCACGGGCGTCCATTGGTGGTGGCACGGGTTGGAGAAGAAGAGAGAAGACGAAGATGGTGAGGGCTCATGAGGAAAAAGAGAAAAAGAAAGGAAAAAGAAAAGAGAAAAGGATGGGCATGCAAATTGAGGCAACTGCGCATACTCAAAGCCAACCAAATCCTTACAATCACAAGAAACAACAGATTATCCATTAGTAAACCATTTATACAATATTACAATTAATTACATGGTTTATAATTAAAATGGATAATCAGGCCCAGGTGTCACATCTTCCTAGGCAAGGGCAGATTTCATCACATTGCTGAAAGAGTACAATGATGTCTTTGCTTGGAGTTATGATGATATGGTCGGACTAGATGTTGAGGTAGTAGTGCATGCCCTACCGCTGAAGTCGGATGCCAAGCCAGTCAAGTAGAAACTTAGAAGGTGGCATTCATAGTGGCTTCTTAAATTCAAAGAGGAAATCATGAAGCAACATTAGGTGAAATTTCTCAAAGTCGTCCTTTATCCAAAATGGCAAGCCAATGTGGTCCTAGTGTCAAAAAAGGATGACTGGGTTTGCATGTGTATCGACTATAGAGACCTCAATAAAGCGAGCCTGAAAGATGATTTTCCGCTACCTTACATTGATGTACTAGTCGACAACACCGCAAGACATAAGATGTCATTCATGGATGGCTTCTCCGGCTATAACCAGATTAGAATGGTAGAAGAAGACATGGAAAAGATATCATTCATCATCCCTTGGGGGGTCTTCTGCTACAGAGTGATGCCGTTTGGACTCAAGAACGTAGGTGCTACATTCCAAAGGGCAATGACAACTCTCTTCCATGACCTCATGCACCAGGAGATTGAGGTATATGTGGACAACATGATCGCCAAATCCAGAGAGTCTGAAGACCATCTCGCCTGTCTAAGAAAGCTGTTTGATCGCCTACAAAAGTACAAACTCCTGTTGAACCCTAGGAAATGCGTATTCGGCGTAGCATCTGGAAAGCTCCTAGGATATATAGTCAACTAGAAGAGGATCGAGGTTGACCCTAACAAGGTCAGATCCATCATCGACATGCCCCCTCCGACTAGAGAAAAGGAGGTCTGAGGTTTGCTGGGGCATCAACAGTACATCAGTCGTTTCATCGCCTAGCTCACTCCCATATGTGAGCCAATCTTCAAGCTCCTGAGGAAGAATGCTCAGATCACCTGGAGCGAGGAATTCCAGGCGGCCTTTGACAAGATCAAGCAACTGCTAGACAGACTACCGATTCTGGTCCCACTGACTATGGGACGACCTGTACTCCTCTATTTGTCAATCACGCAGCACTCCATGGGCGCAGTACTGGGTTGTATGATGAATCAGGTCACTAGGAAAGAGAAGTATACTACCTAAGAAAGAAGTTCAATGACTGTGAGACCAGGTATACTACCATTGAGAAGGTGTGTTTATCCCTTGTCTAGGTCGCCCAACGCCTAAGGCACTATATGATGGCATACCTCGTCCTACCGTTATGTTGCCATGACTTGATGAAATAGCTTTTTCAGAAGCCAGCACTGGTGGACAGATGCATCAAGTGGTAGGTGTTGTCATCCCAATATGACATCACCTTCGTCACGTAGAAATTAGTGAAGGGGTAGGCCTTAGTAAATCATTTGGTTGACTTACCATTGCCGGAGTATCAATCTTTGTAGACCTAGTTCTCTGATGAAGATATATTGTTCACCATGGATGACTCAGAGCCTAAAGAATTATAGGAAAGGAAGCAGTGGTGTCTCTACTTTGATGGAGCAATGAACAAGAAAGGCCAGGGCGTAGGGGCATGTGACACCTAGGCCTGATTATCCATTTTAAATATAAACCATGTAATTAATTATAATATTGTATAAATGGTTTATTAATGGATAATTTGTTGTTTCTCATAATTGTGTGCATTTGTTTGTGTTGTGGGACTAGTGTGGAGTCCGATTTGAGGATGCACAATCATCTCGATTTGCGTGCCCGTATTTTTTCCTTTTCTTTCTTTCTTTTCTCTCTCTCCTTCATGAGCTCTCATCCCCTTCATCTTCTTTCTTCTTCATCTCACCACCTATGCCACTACAAAGGGGATCCCATGCCACCTTGTCCCCTCCGACGCGAGGGTGATGTGATGGGAGGTCGGCGTGACATGGGAGGAGGAGGGGATAAAAAGGGAGGAGGAAGTGGAGGGAGGAAGCCGAGAGAGAAAGAGGGAGAGGAGTGGTGCACGAGCCAGAGGAGGTGAGCATTGTTTGTGTGGTCCGCTAGTGGAAAGAGGTTCGTCGAGGCGTAAGGAGGTCTGTCAGAGTGCAAGGGAGGTCGCCAGAGTGCCGCTTGAGGTACATGACCCCTCTTCCCCTCTTGTCCTGTGTTTTTAGTTGAATAAGTATGATGCATGAAAAATGAGTAAAATGCATGTAAAATCTTAGAAAATTAGTAGAATGGATGAGAATGTGATGGATAGCATGAATATGTAGAAATCATGCGGTTAAGATGAAATTTTGTGGATTTACACGAATTTTGGGTTTGCATGCTACAATAATTAAAAACGATCTCCATGCCTTTATAATTTTCATATGGATTGCATGATGAATGGAATAAAGTATGGTTTGAGGGGTTTTGAAGTAGACTCAAGGGTCTACACCTCATGATTTATTCATGTTTTATGATGCATGTTTGAGGGGTCCATGGAGGTCCCCATTTTCGGCAAACATTTGGTTCATAAGCTAGGGGGTGCTCTTGCCACAGGAGATTCGGCATGTCGAACTGGGTTTGGCATACCAAATCCCTGTCAGTTTATAGCCAGCCCCTAGTTTCGGCAGACCGAAAACCTTCGATCGACCAAAATAGAGAGTTTCAGTATATCAAAAAGGTTTGGTATACCAAATCAGGGATTTTCGGTATACCGAACCTGGATTTCGGTCTATCGATTTTGCCTTGGCCTAAATAGATAAATGTGAATAGAAAATGGAAATAAAAGGTTTTAACTGGATAATGAGCATGTGTTAATGGTGTTTTCCCCATGTAAATGTCATGGAGGAATATAGAATCCAAATAAGTGAATTTGGAAATGGTTTTGGGTTTGAAGTCCTAAAAATGAATAAAAGATGATTAAATGTGTGGTTTTTGGGCATAAGACCCAATTTATGGTTTAAAGTATGGTTCTGCCAGATTTTGAGTTGGGACCCCAGTTGAGGGTCATGTGCTGCATGGAAAAGATTCCTGCAACGAAAAGTATGAAATGTGAATGGTTTTAAAAGGAAAACTTAAGAGCTTTTGAAAAAAAAACACTAATAATGTGTTGTGGAATCACGGGGGTTGGTGTCGGCAATATGGTAAGAGAATGATACTCCAAAGAAACCAATTATGAGATACGACCGTGGTTGTCAGTGTGGGACCATGAGTAGGTGTTGACAAATTGTAAAAATATCAATTGTCAGACACTATCGTGGTCACCAATATTTGGGATGGTGTAGGCTGAGCCTAGGGATATGAACCAAGTGTTCGGGTCACCAATGGGACGTCAGATAAAGACGTATCTCCATGCATATGAAAAGAAATTGAGGCTGGTTGGTCGGGGCAGTGTTCTCCCCTACGGGGAACTTCACCGCGGCAATGCAGGAAGGTAGGGGAAATGGTGTCTTCACCTACTGCTTGTGTGCCTGGTTACCCTTGATCAAGGTAACATCAAGAAGAAAAGTGGAAATGAATAAGAAAAGTGTTGGTGTTGTGAAAATGAAAGGATGTGATTTGGCTAGGGTTGGACTTGTGATTGGTCCTAAAATCCTAGAATTAAATAAGAATTGTGGTTTTAACCAGTTACCAGCCAATGTTTGTGATTTTGGTTTTGAGTCCTGTGAAGCATTGTGTTTTAGGCTGGACCTGGTTGAGAATATGGATTTCTCGAAATAAGAGAAAGGTTTTAGAAATGCATGAAAAGAAGAAAAGATGAGTTTTGTGAGAGAGATATGAGTTTTGAAAATGACATGGTTTTGGAAAGAAATCCCAAACATCGAAAAGGAGATTTGGGTTTTGGAAAAAGCGTGTTTTGGAAACAGATTTCCAAGTATTTTAAAGGAAAAGAGGAAATAATGTTTGGAATGGATTTTCAAAAGAAAACCAAGTTTTATAAATTAAAAGTTATGTTTTTAGTAGTTTGCTGAGTTTTGTTGTGTGTGTGTTTGGGGCACGTACTAAGTGACTTAAATGTCACTCACGCGTGCTTGGTTTGGTTTTCAGGTGTAGGTTGGGTGCAGTCTATTTTTGATGCCAGAGTGGGAGTTACTAGCTGCACATTATTTCTTTGAGGTGAGCCTTAGTTATAGTTATTTAATTATTGTTGTAATTAGTGTAATTTGCTTATGATACTATGATTTAGATAACGTGCCTGGGTTTGGGGCATTATAGGACAGTATTGGCGACACCACAAGGACAGCTCATCCCATTCTCCAAGAAGTTGGCATTCCGGTGCACCAACAATGAGGCAGAATATGAGGCATGCATCCTTGGCCTACATGTTGCATTAGAGCACAGTGTACGGAAGCTATGGGTTGATGGCGACGCCTTGCTAATCATATCTCAGGTGAACAGGAGTTGGAAAACAAAAGACTCGAAGCTGGTACCATATCACTCATATCTTTTGAAGCTCATGGTAGAATTTGAGGACATTTCCTTCTCCTTCATGAATAGAGGCAATAACGCATATGCAGATGCGTTGACAACTTTGCCGTCTTGGCTATCTATACTAGACAATCACGTGGTGGATGTATCAGTAACCCGAGTGGACTATCATGTGTATTGCATGAGCATAGAAGGAGCTAATCCAACTGGAGAACTCCCCTAGAACCACGACATCAAGGTTTTCCTGCAGACTGGAAATCTCCTGCCTGACGCCTCAACTACTGACCGGAAGACAATGCAGTAGCTTGCATAAAAGGACGTGCTCGGGGTTGGCTACTTGTATAGGAGATCCTATAACCAGATGCTCCTGAAATGTGTGGACAGAAGTGAAGCCGACACACTGATGCTATAGATACATGCCGAAGCATGCAGCCCACACATGAACGGGATTCTGCTAGCCAAGAAGATCATGCTATAGGACTATTATTGGTTGACCATGGAAGTAGATTGTTGCCAATTCGTCTGGAGATACCATAATTGCCATATCCATGGGAACCTGATCCATGCTCCCTCCCACCAGTTACATAACATGTTTTCGTCGTGGCCTTTCTCTACATGGGGAATTGACATTATTGGGGTTATCCATCCTATAGCTTCCAATGGGCACCGCTTCATCTTGGTAGCAATCGATTACTTCACCAAATGGGTGGAAGTGGCTTCCTACAAGACAATCACTGCGACAACTACAAAGAAGTTTATCCGGAACAACATTGTAGCCCAATATGGCGTCCCTCACGCCCTCATCTCTGACAATGGGAAGAATTTCATAACTAAGAGGGTGGAAGACTTCTTATAGAGCCTCCAGATTAAGCACCACTGATCCTCCCCGTATCGCCCACAGATGAATGGTGCTATCGAGTCTGCCAATAAGAACCTCACGAAGATCTTGAAGAAAATGGCAGAGACCCATTGGGATTGGCATGATCAGCTCCCTTATGCACTATAGGCCTACAAGACATCAATCTGAACCTCCACGGGAGCCACCCTGTACTTGCTAGTCTACGGTATGGAGGCAGTTCTCCCCATTGAAGCAGAAATCCCTTTGCTCAGGATCCTGAGGGAAGTAGAACTAGAGGAGACAGAGTGGCTTGAAGACTGGTACATACAGTTGAATCTGATAGAAGAGCATAGGTTGTAGGCCTTGCACCACACCCAATGCTATTAGAAGTGCATGGCCAGGCCTTATCAAAAAAAGGTTCGACCCAAAAGCCTGGTATCGAGAGATTTGGTGTTGCGAGTGATTCATCTACCAGATGCCCATGGAAAGTTCCAACCCAACTGGCGAGGCTTCTTTGTGGTCAAGTAGATCTTCTTAGGAGGAGCCACTATCCTAAAGGACATGGATCATGTCGAGAAGTCCGAGCCTGTCAACGCATGCTACCTGAAGAAGTATTACTAGTGACTGGAACTTGGCTCGCTTGGCAAAGTCTTTTCCCCTACATCCACTCATCCTGCATCGTTGTATTTTTGCATTCAACAATTGTAATCCGTATCCCAGCATCTACCTACTTTGTTCCATTGCATCCACACTGTATTATCACGGCATGCATCCCTGCATTCATACACTACATACGCACTTTGCACCCATACATCTTTTGTTTCTTATATGAGCACGTATATGCATGTACCATCTGTAAATTGGCCTGATGATGAAAATTAGAAAAGCTTAGCCTACCTTGGGAAGGGTTCTCACCTCCCGAGAGATTCTATCAGAACCATCTAGCAAGTGAAGAAGCCACCCCCCATCGAGAGTAGGATGGAGCATTCAAACTCTTTAAGGGATCCACACCTCCAAGATGGAGATAAAATGCTAGAGCGTGAGAGAGAGTGAGCAAGAAAAATCATAATGTGTAAGGGGCAGGAAAAAGAAAAAAAAAGAGAAGACAGAAGGCGAAAACAAAAGTTAGATCTAGAGAGAGGTGTGTGACGCAACTCTACCCCTATCGTAACTTGGGGAGGAGTCGGACCGTGCGCTTGAACCACCCATCGAAGGACCAGCCCCCTTCTAAGTAAAAGAGCCTCCCACCTCGTTTCAAGTGCTTATTACCCCCAAGAAGGAGTGGAGTGAACCCACACACCTATTAGAGAGCAAAAAGAAAAGTTGATAATGCAAAAGAGTAGGTATAGGACCCTGAGAGTTTGATGTGGAGCCCTAATCTTGTCACCACCCAAATACTTACCACTCGAATACCCATCACCCAAATAACCACTATCCCAACATAACCACCTCATTCCCTAGAGTGCCACCTACCAGCTAGAGATTCGGATAGAGTTTGCCAAACGGCAAGATCCTTTCTTTCCATCTGGTAGGCACCAAAGCTTTCCTAATGTTGAGGGTCCAACATACCTAAGTAAGCACAATCCATGCATTTGCACCTGCATTACTTTTCCCATCATCTCCACCATGGGATAGGACTTTGCCAAGTCACCAACTAGGGGCATGTCACTGCCGTCATGGTTGACTCCAACAGTTCACTTTTGACTAGGGGCATGTCAGCAGCCCTCATGGTTTACCCTAGCAGTTCACTTTTGACCAAGGACATGTCAGCTACCCTCATGGTTGACTCCAATAGTTCACTTTTGACCAGGGGCATGTCAGCTGCCCTCATGGTTGACTCCAGTAGTTCACTTTTGACCAAGGGCATGTCAGCTGCCTTTATGATTGACTCCAGTAGTTCACTTTTGACCAGGGACATGTCAGCTACCCTCATGGTTGACTTTGATAGTTCACTTTTGACTAGGTGCATCCTAGCTGCCCTTATAGCCATTTTCAATCAGCAACATCTCCAACCGAGGACACAATAGCAGTCTCTGATCTGACTTCACTAGGCGCACACCTTGAGCCAGGGGCATGTTAGCTACTTTCTGGCTAATTCATGTTCAACCAGATGTTTCAGACCAGGTGATCAGTGCAAGCCAATACACAGTCTCGCAACGGGAAGCAGTGGAATGAATGAGTAGAAGCAGGCCACCGAGTCCAGAAGCACTCTAGACAAAGACTCCAGAGGGCCACAAGGTGAAGGCACTTCCTCATTTGCCCTTGCATTCAAGAACCATGGTGTGGAAGCATGTAGGAGGTGCACATGTTGACTACAGACTTTTCTAGTTCTGTAATGCCTGACCCCTGATGAGAAAGCGCCCACATACCCGGCCAGGACCAAGGACTTTTCTAGTTCTAGCGCAACTTCATTGATTGGCCAGTTCACCTGGTTTTGTGCCCTATATGCCTCAGTGCAGCCAAAACCTCTTGCTAAAGCCAGTCAGAAGAATGGACACTAGTCCGTAGCAGACGAGCCAGCTCAGTAGTCATGATAATGGAATTCTGTGGATACAGTCGGAACGTGCCAGGCATGGAGACTGTTCAAATGCATCCTGACGAAAGCCAAACTGGCGCAGGACACGGACGAGATGGTACTCCACTCCCCCGGTTAGGCTTGGTAGGACGGTCACCCTCATGTCAGTACGGTTAAAGAACATCATGAAGGGCTCAACGACAGATGGGATGACTCGCAAAACTACCTGATCCTCAATCAAGTCCTCCAGCTTCTGGTAGAATTCCCAAACACCATAAATTGTCCAAGCATGCCTGCTCTGGCAGTAAGCTTTGAATGATGGCCTTTGAGAGCCACCAACCAGACCTGTCAAGGAATCAAGTTAGTGAAGGGTGATGTACCAATCTCAGAAGAGTCCAAGGCTAGCTACACTAACACTCCACAGCCGTAGAAATGGCGGTAGTGGTGAAGGACACCATCCAAGCCACGATAAGTCTCCGCCAGAATCACAGGGGCCAGGTCAATATGTTTACTCACCACTGCCAAGGAGATCTCAGCCACCTCGATCGCTACTGTCATCCGGCCATGGTTGAATATAATCTCTCCAAGGAAGCGGAGGACAAAGCCACGTAGCCACAGGTCCTTGCCCAGCGTGGAACACCTCATGATCACTTTGTCAAGATAGTCCAGACGAAGCATAGGCTCAAGACCATCAACACAGATCAAGTGCCTCCCACATTCAGCGGTGCTCAGACTAGTTAGTTGGCATAGGACAAATGCATATCCATCCCTAAGCATGAAGATCGGAGGCCCCAGTAGCTTCAACAGGCCACAGATCTATTGGGTTTCTTCAAGAGTAATCGTTAATTCCTCGCGGCCAAACCAGAACACATGGTGCACTGGCTTCCAAAATCTTGCTACGACACATAGGAGATAGCGGTTCACCTCCACATCCCCAATCTTCATGAGCCTTCTAGAGATTTCCCAAGAGCATAGTCTCTCCTTGTCATTATCGGATAGCATGTCGATCCAACATCTCAGCACGTCCAAGCAATGGGGAGAAGTTACCATCGTCGGAAAGCCCTGAAAAAGCAAATGAGCAGCGTTAGGACCTTCATAACCAGCAGCCCACCACCACCACGGCCACCATACCATGATCAGCCAGAGATAAGGGAAGGAGGCCATCGGCGGCAAAGATAGAAGAAAACAGCGGAGATGGTAGCAAAAAATAATGGAGCAGCAGAGGAGGCCGTCGGAGAGCTCTGGGAAGTAGGAGGAGAGGTGGATGGATGTCCCTAGCCTGTGCCGATGCCCCCTACTTAAAGATGAAGATCCTTGAAGAAGTGACGACTCAACGACCCATGACCCTACAGCGTCAAAGGTCATGCACATCGTGGTCGCGCAGTTATGATGCACGTAACAAGCAGGGCATTTTGCCCCTGTACATAAGGTGTGGTAGTGACGTGCGTATCAGATGCATGTAAGTCACTGGGTTTTCCAGCCAAATTGTTGCTACTTTTGAACTCGCCTAGCTGGCGCAAAGCAATCAAGAAGTCCATGCCAAACCACAATCACAAACACAAATAGGCACATACAAGACATGACAGAAGCAAGTAACTTAAGCAACTTCCAGATTGCATATCAAAAAATATCTATCAATTGTATCAAATCACAAGATTGTATCAGAAGTACAACAAAATGTGGAACAGACTGGCTGTCTCTAAGCATCATCAGCATTGCCGTCTGAGTTCCTCCCTTGAGAAGCACAGGCGATGCGACAGTCACCCTTGTGCCGCAATTTAGGACGAAGGGTGTACCGGCTCCTATCTGGAATATACGAGCGTGTCGACAAGTCGTACCTAATTGAGAAGGATCTGTGTGAGCAGTAGTGGGATATGTGGTTTGCAGAGGACTGGGTTGAGGTAAGGCTTCATTTTTTAGTAGTGTAATCAGATTTTGCAAATTTGATCAATTTGCCATGACCCCTTCGTTTCTACTACAACAGTTCGAGGGTAGGTTGAGCGACTTCTACACTTGGATGCAGTGAGCCAAAGTACTCTGTTACTATTTCACTGCCCCTTTTTAATTTTTTGATAATGTATAACTGGTCGAACTGACAATATTACTTCACTGCAAAATAGGCCCAGTGGGAGGCTCGTGAGGAGGTATCTCACCCATAAGCTGTATTTGTAGTTACTTATGTTTTAGTACTGGTCCTGGACTGACTTTTCTATATTTCAGGGATTGAGCTAGCTGGAGGATGTTGTCATTAACAGTAATGGCGATGAGGCCGACCTCGAGCTTGACGAGGACTTCTCCGCTGTTGGCGACCTGATGGGTGCTTCTAGTTTCGTTTCTGGTCCCTTCTATGCTCGTGCGGCTTCAGCGTCGACCGCCCGACAATTGCGGCACAAGGGTGACCCCTGATTTTGCTTAATTGCTGTGTCCTTTATTCTAAACAAAACTCTGACTATTTGTCTCTTATTTAGCGTCTTGGCCTATAAATGTTTTTGAGCTTCTGTTATGTTGACACCTTAATAATGACTTCTCTATTGATCTTCTTGACTCTAACTAGTCATTATTATGCAGTCAACTTTGAGCTTGAGATTACCCAAGCGAGCGGGACCACCTCCAACTCCCAGGCTCCTATCTGGAATATATTCCTATCGACGAAGGGTGTCTTATCTAGTTCGATCTTGAGTCGCAATTGTCGGGCGATCTTCTTGAATCGCCTCTAGTTCCCAGGTGTCTAAGAATATGGTTCTTGACATTCCTAAGAACGTAAGAATTCTCCATCACCTTTGCTCTGTTGTTTTTTTTTTTTATGGCATATGATTATCTGATTGATTCAATTGAATTCTCCATCACCTTCAATTGAATACTTGGCAGGAATCTGGCAACTTCGTGGGCCATCTCTTGGACGAGGGCCACATCTACAACATGGACGACTTCAAGGTGACTCCTCCTTTCTCTTGCACAATTTCCCACTGATTTCCTGTGTGGTTTCTGACTTTGCTATTTCTCTTGCTTTTAAGGTCGGTGATACGGGGCAGGTCATGCGGTGTCTGTGGATGCTGATGCTGGAGCACTTCGAGTGCCTCCCTGACTTCCTGAAAGAATTCCTCCTCCGTCGCATTTCGGGAGTCTACTGTGGTTTTGGGCCATCCACGGTCACTATGAGTTCTTCTGAGCACTCGCGGAGTGGTGGAGGCACGAGACCCACACCTTCCACTTCCCCTTTGTTGAGATGACCGTCCTGTTGGAGCACTGGGCGTTGCTAAAGGGCTTCAGTTTCAGGAAGAAGCCCATCGTCAGGAAGTCCACCTTGGGATTCGCCAAGGTTTCATGCCTCCTAGGTCACAAGCCACCCCCTCTGACCCAATCGACACACTACTTCCGCTACAGTTGGTTGTGGGAGTGGAACCTATTTTAACCGGACCTTGCACTAAACTGGAGGGAGGTCGAGTTCATCCTCTGCCACTTCCTACTGGACCTCATGGGGCTTATATTCTACGACACCTCTGGCTACTACGTATTGACGAATTGGTTGATCTACTTCGCCGATTTGGAGAACCTAGACCAGTATGACTAAGGCGGCACCAGTTATACATACATGCTCTGCGAGCTGGATAACGTGGTGAAGAGCAACTAGCGGTCCCACATTGGGTTGTATCCATTATTGACGGTAAGCTCCCACCTTTCCTTCTTTTTTTTGCTTATATATCATGGAAGTAATGTTCTAACTCCTGATTTGTTTGGTTGTAGTATTGGTGGATGGAGCATTACATGCGGGGCCACTTTTCTTCTACCTCCGCCCTAGGTTGCTTCTACTTCCTAGGCAATGTTGCGAGCTGGAACACCACACGACAGTAGGAGTGTACGGCTACGAGGCCTACTGCAATCTGCTGGACCAGCTAGCGATCCACGATGTAAGTTTGTAAACACTTGTTATTATTTCTACTTCCTCTGTTTCATCTATTATGTTGGATTGACTTGTGTTCGGTTTTGTCTTTGGCAGGTTGAGCTGAGGCCCTTCAAGTGGTATGTCAAGCTGAACTGGGAGCCCGTGAACTCTGCCCGCACCTACCGTCGAAAGCAGATGAAGTTCTTCTCCTTCAAGAAGTCTGCTTTCTACCTCCCGAGCCAAGTTCGCCATCAGTTCACTCACGAGTTCAGCATTCCCCATCCCCCCCTTGCTGAGATGGAGCCTCGTGCTACCACCCATGTACGAGCTCATTCCATAGCAGCCGACATTATGGTCGATAGGAGCCGGTACACCCTTCGTCCCACTGATTATTCCAGATAGGAATATATTCCAGATAGGAGCCCAGGAGTTGGAGGTGGTCCCGCTCGCTTGGTTAATCTCAAGCTCAGAGTCGACTGCATAATAATGACTAGTTAGAGTCAAGAAGATCCATAGAGAAGTCATTATTAAGGTGTCAACATAACAGAAGCTAAAAAACATTTATAGGCCAAGAGGCTAAAAAAGAGCACAAATAGTGAGAGTTTTGTTTAGAATAAAGGACACAGCAATTAAGCAAAATCAGGGGTTTATTTGAACAAAAACCAGTGGTCATTGTGCAATATCATTTAAGCAAAAATCAGTGGTATTCTATGGCACCATTTAAACAAAAATCTAGAGCTCAAAAACATTTATAGGCCAAGACGCTGAAAAAGAGCACAAATAGTCCGTTTTGTTTAGAATAAAGGACACAGCAATTAAGCAAAATCAGGGGTTTATTTGAACAAAAACCAGTGGTCATTGTGCAATATCATTTAAGCAAAAATCAGTGGTATTCTATGGCACCATTTAAACAAAAATCTAGAGCTCAAAAACATTTATAGGCCAAGACGCTGAAAAAGAGCACAAATAGTCCGTTTTGTTTAGAATAAAGGACACAGCAATTAAGCAAAATCAGGGGTTTATTTGAACAAAAACCAGTGGTCATTGTGCAATATCATTTAAGCAAAAATCAGTGGTATTCTATGGCACCATTTAAACAAAAATCTAGAGCTCAAAAACATTTATAGGCCAAGACGCTGAAAAAGAGCACAAATAGTCCGTTTTGTTTAGAATAAAGGACACAGCAATTAAGCAAAATCAGGGGTTTATTTGAACAAAAACCAGTGGTCATTGTGCAATATCATTTAAGCAAAAATCAGTGGTATTCTATGGCACCATT
>JAMKQA010009637.1:0-59828 GCA_024699735.1 Posidonia australis | reverse complement strand
ACTTGGCTCAGAAGAACCATCATCATATCAAGAAGCCATGAACAATAAAGAAGCTTCACAATGGATGATGGCAATGCAAGAAGAGATGGAATCTCTTCCATCTATCCAAACCTGGTCTCTGGTAAAAGCACCAGAGAAGAGAAAAATAATCGGCTGTAAATGGGTGTTTAAAAGGAAAGCTGATCCTGAAGCTGCAGGTAGCATCAGATTTAAAGCACGTCTAGTTGCAAAGGGCTTCAACCAAGTTGAAGGAGTAGATTATACTGAGATATTCTCTCCTGTTGTGAGACATACATTGATCGGAGTCTTGTTAGCAATTGTAGCTCTACAAGACTTAGAGTTGGAGCAACTAGACGTCAAGACCGCTTTTTTACACGGAGATTTAGAGGAAGATATCTTGATGTGTCAACCGGAAGGATTCCAAGATCTTTCTAAACCAGATTTTGTATGCAAGTTGAAGAAGTCTTTATATGGACTCAAACAGTCTCCAAGGCAGTGGAATAAGAAGTTTGATACTTTCATGCACAAACTTAAATATCACAGAAGTTAACACGACTCTTGTGTTTATGTTAGGAAGTGTTCCGATGACTTTTGGGTTTACTTGCTTTTATATGTTGATGACATACTCATTGCCTCTAAGTAGAAAAGCGAAATTCAGAAACTAAAGTCTCTTCTAGGTTCAGAATTTGAAATGAAGAACTTAGGTGCTGCCAAGAAAATTTTGGGAATGCAGATTTTCAGAAATAGAGAACAAAAGAAATTGTTCTTATCTCAGCTAGACTACATACAGAAAATTTTGTCAAAATTCAGAATGGATAGCTCCAAACCTACAGGTACACCTTCTGCTCCAAGTCTTCACTTGTCTTCTTCTATGTCACCTTAAACAGATGATGAAACAGAAGACATGAGTATGACTCCATATGCTAGTGCAGTCGGGAGTCTAATGTATGCCATGGTATGTTCTCGGCCTGATATAGCACATGTTGTAAGTGTTAGTCGTTTTATGTGTAATCCAGGGCGAAAACATTGGCAAGCTGTAAAACGAATTTTCAGGTATCTTAAAGGATCCATCAACCAGGGTTTAAGATATGGAAATAGTGATGATTGCCTTATCAAAGGCTATTCTGACTCAGATTTTGGAGCAGATAGGGACACTAGAAAGTCTATGACTGGCTATGTGTTTACAGTGAGAAATTCAGTGGTGAGTTGAAAGACATCTCTTCAACCAATAGTCACATTGTCATCCACTAAGGCTGAATATGTTGCAATGACAGAGGCTGTAAAGGAAGGTATTTGGTTAAAAGGTTTGCTTGGTGATTTTGGCTTACATCAAGATTCTCTTGACATTTTCTGTGATAACCTTAGTTCCATCTGTTTGGCCAAGGATCATGTCCATCATGAAAGGACTAAACATATTGACATAAGGTATCACTTGATCCGAGGTGAAAAGAGGGTAAAATTTGCTAAAATCGCTACTGAAGATAATCTTGTAGATTTTTTCACCAAAGCTGTTCCAGAGAGCAAGTTTGTCTACTGCTTAAATTTGCTCTATATTTGTGATCGTATCTAGATCAGTTCTGTTCAGCAGGGCGAATATTCAAGTCAAGGTGGAGATTTGTAAAAATGACTTGAATATGTTCTGAAAGAAAAAAAAAAAAATTCAGACAGAAGCTCTGTTCCCAGACGTGGGTTTTCCACCCGCACTTCCAGATTGCGGAAGGAAGGTTGGATGCAGGGAGCCGCCGCGTCTGCTCCGCGTTCCGACGCATTCCACCGCCGCGTCTGCTCCACGTTCCGACGCATCTACTCTGCTCCACCTACGCGTCTGCTCCGCTCCACCACGTCTGTTCTCCTGATCGTTGCGTCTGCTCGCGGAAGCTTGGTGGACGCAGGGAGCCGTCGCTTCCGCTCGCGCCTCCCGTCCTGATCCGCGTGTCTGTTTTCCCGATCGTTGCATCTCCTCCGCGCAACCACGCGTCTGCTGTTCCGACGCGTCCGTTCCGCGCGTGGATGCATCTACGCATCCGCACCTGCTCACCCGCCTCCATTGCTATATAAAGAGGAGGTAGGGTCAAAGTTTTGGTAGTGCAGTAGACGGGAATATCTTGATTTCTTCTGTTTTCTCGTTTTGGGTTTCATTTCATCTGGTTCATTGAAGTTTCTGCTAGGTAGAAATTTCATACTGAAATTAGTGAAACCTATCTCTTGGTCTGAGTTGTATTATTCTGAAGATTAGTGAAACCTATCTGCCTTGCTTGTGGGCGTAGTCCTTTCTTGGGTGAACCACGTAAATTTGCGTATGATTTTTATTTCTGTTTTTCATTTTATTTTCTTGTTGAACTAATCCTTAAACTTAACATTAAATATCCATTTAACTAGTAAAGTCTAATATCCCTGTAAATGTAACTCTAATTACTCAATAGGAGATAATTTATTCTTCTCTACCTCTTCTCATATTTACTCAAGGATCGTCGTTAGGTCTAGATGTTCTCAAAAATTTTGTGATGGAAATAAAAAATCAGTTTGATGTTACTTCAAAAGTTTTGTGTATTGATAATGCATTTGAGTTTGTTCAGAATAAAATTGCTTCTTATTGTGTTTCATTAGGCATTATACATTAGACATTATGTCCACACACATTATAATAAAATAGGGTTGCAGAACGTAAACATAGACATATTTTAGATGTCACCTGCACTCTCATGGTTCATATGAATGTATCAAAACATTTGTGGGTTGATGCAGTGCTTACAGCTACATATTTCATCAATAGAATGCTTTCTAAACCTCTTAGCGGAGAAGTCCCACTTCGTCATCTTAGACCTCAGTCTCATCGGTTCAGTCTGACCCTTAGAGTTTTTGGGTGTGTGGCATTTGTCCAAGACCTCTCTCCTGGTCTGGACTAGTTGTCCTCAAGGTCCATTAAGCATGTATTTGTTGGATATTCCAGGACTCATAGGGGATATTGTTGTTTCCATCCACCTATTAGGCGGTACTTTGTGTCTGCTGATGTTACCTTTTTCAAGTCAGTATCATACTATGATGAGTTACCCTCTTCTAGTGTGTCTGTCCTTCTTCCATCATGTGTTGAGCTACAAAATGAAACTACTCAAGGGGGCTCGTCTTGTCACCAAAGGTCACTCGTCCTTTGCAGGTATACCAAAGGTGGCAGTGTGCTCTAGTTGCTCTCACCACTGAATCATCCTCCTCTGCAGATGCAAATCCGCTTACCAGTTCCTCAGACCTTCTAATTGTCATACGGAAAGGTACTAGATCTTGCACTGTCCATTCTATCTTCAACTTTGTTTCTTATGATTCACTTCATTCCTTGTTTCGTAGTTTTGCATTGTCTCTTGTTTCCCAGTCTTTTCCTAGGAATCACTAGGAGGCACTCTCTATTCCACATTGGAAGGATGCTATGAATGAGGAGATGGCAACTCTCACTGGTCGTGGCACGTGAGACTGGTGGCCGGCATTGCTGGGACTACAGTAGTCACCTGCAACTGGGTCTACTCCATTAAGTACAAAGCAGATGGCAATATTGATAGACATAAAGCCAGGCTGGTGGTTAGGGACTTCACTTAGACATACGGGATAGACTACGAGGAGACGTTCTTACCTGTGATTCTCCTAAATTCCATCAGAGTGCTTCTGTCTTTGGCACTCAATCACTCTTGGGAGATGTGCCAACTGGATGTTAAAAATGCGTTTCTGTATGGGGACTTGCAAGAGTCAGTTCTGACGGAGTAAAACCTTTAGAATATGTTGCTCAGGGGGAGGACATGTGTGTAAACTCAAGAAAGTAATTTATGGTCTCAAGTAAAGTTCCAGAGCGTGGTTTGAAAAATTCAGTGAGGCGGTCCTTGCTGGTGGATTCTAAAGGTGTGCAGTGGATCATTTAGTCTTCTACAGGAGGATAGTTAGGGGATGTGTCATATTGGCTGTATATGTAGACGACATACTTGTGACTGGAAGTGATACTCAGGGGATTGTAGAAATAAATCATCATCTATAGGCTTATTTTGTGACAAAAGACATAGGAAAGTCTCGTTATTTCCTTAGGATAGAGTTTACGTATGCACATGATAGAATGACGCTGTCACAAAGGAACTATGCTTTAGATCTTCTACAGGAAACTGGACTCTTGGGATATAAATCAGAGAGTACACCTATCGAACAGACACTTTCATTCTGGGACAACAACTCAAAATTGTTGGAGGCTGATCAGTACAGAAGGTTGATTGGGAAATTTATTTATTTAATTGTGATCAGACCTGATATTTCATATGCAGTTAGTCTTTTGAGTCAGTTTATGCATGAGTCTAGGAAAGTGTACTCGTTTAGGACTTTACGGGTTCTGTCATATGTGAAAGGTGCTCAGGGAAAGGTCTGATATATAAGAAAAATGAACACTCTAGGATTGTAGCATACTCAGGATATGCAGGAGACAGAGGTGACAAGCAATTCACATTTGGTTTCTGTACCTATGTCGGAGGTAATTTGGTGACATGACGTAGCAAGAACCAAAATGTGGTGTCTAGATCCAATGTAGAAGCTTACAGATCAATGACACAGACAACTTGTGAGATGATGTGGGTGAAGTTTTTGTTGGAGCAGCTTGGTTTGACATTGAGATCCTTATGTTTATGCATTGTGACAATTAGGTAGTGATATTCATTGTCAACAATCCTACATTTTATGAGCGTACAAAGCATATAGAGGTTGACTGCTACTTTGTGAGGGGCATGGTTATGAGGGAAGTTATCTCTACTCCTTATACTCAGTTTTCTGAGCAGTTAGTAGACATATTCACAAAGGATTTCATTGTGGAGGTGTTTGAGTCTTTATGTGACAAGTTGGGCATGGTTGATATGTATGTTCTAGTTTAAGGGGAAGTGTTAGAGTATATGGATTGTAACTTATGTTGTGTTAAGTGTTAAATGGATTATTGGATATCTATTTAACTAGTAGAGTCTAATATCCCTATAAACGTATCCCTAACTACTCAATAGGAGATAACTTCTTCTTCTCTACCTCTTCTTACACGTATTATATAATGAATCTGAATTATGATAATATTTAGGTTCTCAATGCAATCCTCCCTGATAGTGTACCTGCATCTAGAACTTTTTCTCTTGGATTTTACAAAGTAAGAATTTGAAATTATTACAATAATGGAAAGGGAATATAAATGCAGGTGTAGTATTTGGAGGGAAAGGAAGAGACAGATTTCACGAGACCTCTACCTTCATGGGTTCCTCACTTCTACACTTCAATAAATAATTAAGTGGACAGCATGCACTGTTGTGTATGGTGAACTACAAACACCTTTGCTTCAAGTTTCTTTATTTTCAAACTATAATTTTTCTTCCCAAATCAAGGCTACGTTCTAAATATGGAACCACAAATGATCCTAGGTGCTAAATCAAGGCTCTCCCATAACAGCTCATCCATTCCTTCATTTGAACAGTAAATTTTGCTGCTGAAAAATGCAAAATAAAATTACTTTAACATATATTTGTAGCTACTGCTATCTGCTTTGTAATTTTGTTTGATGGGCTTCTTTAGATCCTGCACTTCTGCTTTTGATGTCTATTACTTTATTAATTTGTAGATTTTAATTTCTTTTCTGATTTTTTTGGCTGAATTTCTTATTCAGCCTTTGCATTTTCTGCATCTCTGGATGATGCATATTTTCTTTTATGAAAGCTATTTTATTGTCTGTGTGCCATCTCTCTATCAAAGAAGCAACTATATAAGCAAGAATGACTACTGCATGACTGCAGCAACATTGAAAACTATTTCATTTGTCTCTATCCACGTTTTCCGTAACATCTTCAAGATTGTACTATCACATAAAGTTTCCCATTTTCTGTTTGCAGGTGGGTGACATGAGCATGGGAAATTGATTTGTAGAAGCTCTGTCCCAACTATTTTGCACTTGCATGTTGGATGGAGGAATATCTTTTTGGATGTGAATGCATTCTCATTGGTAATATACTTCCGAAAAAATTTAGAGCAGAGTGTTTTTGCTTTGGCACGAAATCATTGCTGCTAAAGATGCTTTAAGGAGAAATCTTTGTGCTCAATAATCTCAACGTGGAAATGCTTTGCTTTGTAAGTTGATGGTGCTCACTTATTAATTACGTCTCTGTGTCTTCCTTAAAAGAGTTGGAATACTCAATCACAAATTGAAGGAGGCTTATTGATGCTCGTCTAGAAAGGTGCTACACCGTTATCTCAGAAGCACTCTTGCTCTTTGGTCATAATTTGCTCATTGTTTATCAAATGTGAATCAGGGGCTATCTGCTACTCTAGGATGTAGCTGTGCCAACACACCTATTGTACTTTTTTCTCCTTGCAGTTTGTGCGTATAATATTCATAGTAGGACATGGCAAGCAATGCTATTGGTGCAAGCCGCATGGCAAGTGCTGTACCTCAATGTTTCTCTTCTTTTGCACCTGCACTTCTAATTTCTATGGGGTTCATTGATCTCGGAAAGTGGGTGGTTGCTATTGAAGGGGGTGCACGTTTTGGATCCAGTCTTTTATTACTGGCACTCCTTTTTAATTGCTGTGCTATTTTTTGCCAGTATCTTTCTAGTTGCATTGGTTTGGTCACTAGAAAGAATCTTGCTCAGGTACATTTTTCACTGATATCCCCACTTTTTATGTCTCCTGTTTGGCTGTTAGTGATGACATATTTTGTGTGCCCCCCTCCTCATGCTGCTTGGTACCTGTTTATACCTGTACACTTTTTGTTCAAAAGGATATTAAAATGCAAAATTAGGGAACAAAGGGTCTTTGTCAAGGTATTTCTGCATTCCATTCATTCGAAAAGTACATTTTTGTGTTTAACTTTGTTAATTCATATCTAGTGCATTTGTATATTGAAGCTTTACTTGAATCCAAGTTTTCTTTCTTTTGGTTTTGTCTGGCATTTTGAAGTGACCTTTATGTTTGCATTTTTTATGGGAATTCTGGAAACTCTTATAATCCATTGCTGGTGTGACAAAAGATTTGCTGCGAGGAATACTGTTGGTCAGCATGCTTATTGTTGGGGCTTCAAGCAGAATTTTCTATAGTTGTTTCTGACATAACCAATGTATGTACTGTAATTTGTAAATTAATTTTACTCTAAATTCATCCTCCAGTTCAATAGAATTGTCAATATATTCATAGAGACACATGCATATTGTTGAAATGCTTTATCTTTGACAGTGGTGTCACTGATATTACAATTTTTTTGTCAGACTTTGGGCATTGCTCATGGATTCAATCTCCTTTTTGGGCTGGACTTATTCAAATGTATAATTTTAGCTGCAGTTGTTGCTGCAATACTTCCACTTTCAGTCAGGCACTTGGTAAGTGAGATTTAATCTTTTTTGTCTGACCGATACTATAATGTATATAGTTTTGATATAGTTGCTTTTTTGGTATTTGAAATGCAGGGAAAGCATAATATAGAAGTCTTGTATATTTGTATATCATCTTTTGTGTTGGTATTTTATGTTCTTGGGGTATTGATTGCTCAGCCAGAAATTCCATTTGCGATGAATGGAATGTTTCCAAGATTGACTGGTGAAAGTTCATGCCTGATTATGGCTCTTCTTGGTTCGAATATTATCGTACATAATTTCTACACTCAATCTTCAATGGTACAGGTAAAACTCCTTTCCACAATATGATAAATCATTAAATAAATAAATTCTTAAAAAACAATAAGTATGTGCAAATTTTGGCTACTCTACTCATGTAAACACACATATCTAGAAAATAAAATGTATGCCCAGGTAAGCATCACAATTGAATGTGTCACCCCATAAACTGTAACTGTTTGCACATATACCTTCTCTCCTATTAAAAGTTTTTCTGTCGTATCCATATCCATATCCTTCCAATAAAAGACAGAGTTGTGATTCTACGTTTTTTGGACAAAATTGCCCCTGAATTGAAAAGCTAATAGCCTGCTTATCCTATACGTGTGCCCCTAGCTCTCCCCAAGACCTGCAACCATTTTCTGAGTAGCCTTCTTCCACAGTCTCTTACCACCACCACCTCTGATCTTCTTCCCTTTCCCACCCACCCCGCTCTACCTTGCAGCAAAATCCTCCCTACCACTGTACATGACTCCAATGATGGAAGCAGTGGTGGTTGTTGATGCAGAAAAGCATCTAGATTCTTTTGTAGAAGCACTGAAAGATGTAGATGATATATGGGGTCTGATTGCAGCCCTTCTTTCCCCACTTCCAATATTGTCTTTCCCTCATTTTTTTTTTCACTGGAATTTTGATGTGAGATTGGGAATAGGGTTTTACCATGAGCATGGGTTATAAAATTTTTAATTTGATGAACAACTGGATGCCACTTTTGTGTCTGGTTTGGGGCTGAAAGTCTGATGCTGCATGTGGTGAACTTCTCTGATCACCACGGCAAAGTTACCCAATGCAGAATGGAAATTGTAATCTGGATCTTGTAACCATTCCGGCAATGTCAACTAAGAGCCTATTTTGATTACGGAGCAGGTCAAATGGATATGCAGGTGAACGATTACATACATGAGTTCTTGAATACATTTTTCAAAAATTCAGATGTATGTCTTGCCTCCTACCTGTTCAATGAAATGTCAAATACAACTTCCATGCCTGAAGAGCTCCTCCTTGGATCCTGGAAGTTTTTTATCAAAATATCGCACCAGATCCTCATAGTGATGCTAGCTCGAGAATTTTCTGTTAACATATATATTTCAAGGTCAAGGATTATTATAGGATTCCTCCTAAACCACCATGGATCCATTCACTGTCTTGGAATGGAGAAGCTCAAAGTTATTGGTTGTTTCATTCTGAACAAGTGTGGAAGATTTGAATGAAAGTTTGTGTTGTGAAGATGTTTATGCTGTGAAGATGTTTGTACCCAAGAAGACAGATCTTGAGCATGGATTGAAGGTTAAGGGGTTGCTTCTTTCTGATGATGAGGAGTTGATAAATGATCCATGCCTTACATAGAGTATTGCAATTGGTCAACTCATGGATAATATCAGGATTAGAGTCATCTCAAGCAATGGTCATCGTGAGACTCTGTGTACAACAACATGTGTGAAAATTGGAATTTTGGTCTCTTCCTATTCAGTGATTAAAAAAGGTCAGTTCAGTCTTCCACGGTGGTTTGCAGGCAATGCCACATTCATCCGTTTTAAGAGCTATCCATATATCAATTTAATATACTTCGCTCCAGGTTTGGAGTAAGCCCCTACTCTGTCAAAAAAGTCCCTCTGCCTTGCCTTGCAGGCAAAAATTGGAATCTGTATTGTAGTTTGTCAGTGAGACATTTGAAATAATTTCTAGACTGCAAAGTGCATATGAATATAAGATGATTGAGGTCTCTATTTAAGGAATATATAGTTATCTGAGTTGTCCAATGTGATATAAATTTTAGGTTTTGAACCATTTGATATGATTTATTAAAGGAAATGGATTAAAGGTCCTTTTGGAAGAATCATAAAATATTTTGCTAAATCATAAATTTACTTTGACAAACTTACATGCTGAACCTATTCTATCAGTGTTGGATGTAATAATGATTGAAGACTCTTTTTTGACCTACTTAAATAAGCACCTTTTCATTTCTGTACCAATGGGAAAAAAAATTAAACTGTAAGGTACTCTACCATAGGCTCATGGTTATATAATCTCCAATTATCACTTCTCATTAAGCGATATGAGAATATACACATTAGTTGGGTAGTCATATTCTCCCACACTTAAACTCTTGACATCCTCGTCAAGATCCAAGTTATGATCACTAGGTGGTGTACATACTTTCATTTTCCTATACTTTTTGGCTTGCTGCTGTTATACCACTTGTCACAACTTGAGTCCAAAACCAACTCAACCCAGCCTATGATCCATGGCTATAGTCTGTGAACTACTTAAATCAGAGTCCGTTTATTTCCTTACCATCGAAAAAATACTTAAGTTGCAAGGTACTCTAATATAGACTTATGGTTATATGACTCTCTACTCATTATTTCTTATTAAGCAATGTTGGATTATGCACACTAGTAAGTTGTCAAAGTTATTAATGTGTCAAAGCATGATATCGAGTATTCGAGATACCAAACTTTGCTCTATTGATGTGCTTTATACCATTCCTTTAGTAGGTGCTTAGGCTAGGGGTTTTGCTTTTGAAGGATTTCATTGGTCTTATAGGTCGATTATTGAGTCTGTGGAAATTGTTTTTTTTGTTGTGCGCATTATGAGGACTTGAATTTATGTTTTTGTTGTAGTATTAAGAGAGAAAGGTTTTGATCCGCCTTTTTATGTGATCAATACTTATGGCCCTTGCAAACAATTGAGAAGTCAATATTTTTTGGAGTGGCCCTTTTGATGGCCTAAAACCAAATTAGTTTGAGGAAGATTTCAATTTGACTCATTTTGTGGATAAGAATGATGTTAGTAGGAGAATTTGAGGTGGCATGGTGGAATTTAATAATGCGATTAAATATTTGGAGTTGTTTGATTTGTTGATTTTGGATTGTCAATTCGCCTAGTTTAACTTAGAAAATGACATTTTCTTGGCCAAAATTGATAAAGTTTTGTTTCAAATGAATGGTCGATACTTGGTCTACATGCTAGGTTCATTGCATTGCTTGACTAGAGTGACCTCAAGTCATATACCTCTCTTGATGATTTTCGAGGAGGAGATTGATGAGGTCTTGGACCATTTAGATTCAATTGGCTTGTAATGGAAAATTTTTTATCGTTACCATTATGATGGATGGGGAAGGAGGTGCTTAAAAGAGATTGATGGTAGAAGATTGTATAAAGCCGTGTCTTAAAGAAATGATCAAGGTGGGCAAAAGAAGTGGAATGGATTTGTGTTGTTTCAAAGATTATCAAAAATGAAAAAAAAGCCTTGACGAAAAGGAGTCGTCTAGAGCGTAGTTGGATCTTTGTAGAGATGCCAGGGAGGCTTTGAAATTGGATCTTGTGTTATGGTTAAGGAGAGATGGGATTGCTTCAACACAAAGATCACATGTTTTGTGGATCAAGGTAGGGGTCACAACACAATTATTTCGTAAAGTGAAATATGGAAGGAGGAACATTTATTTTTTGGATCCTATCATCACTAATGGCGTACTTAATAAGGAGGGTGAGAGTTAATTTTTTTGGGTCCTATCATCACTAATGACATTTGTTGGAATAGTCTCACATTGGAAAAGGTGAGGACAGGACTTGCAGTTATATATATATATATACATATACATACATACATACATATATATATATAAAGGTCACTCATTATTAATTGATTTTAAGTTGGATGTTTATATTTTAACATGGTATTAGAGCCATAAAAATGTCCAAATGGATTTAAGTCCACACACATCCACTTATGCCTAAAAGAGACACTTGGTGGATTTAAAAAAGGCCACAAGCGGGGAGTATTGGAATAATCCTACATTGGAAAAAGTGAAGACAGGACTTATGGTTATATATAGATGGAAACTTCTTTACTTATTATCAATTAGTTTTGAGTTGGATGTCTATATTTTAACAATGTGATGGGAAAAGAGCAAGATAATTGCATTACAAGGATAGGAGTTACATATATAGAGGAATGCGTAATAAACGGATATCCAATAACCCAACTAGACTAACTAATGTCAAATAAGTCCAATACTTTTCTTCAAGTTGGAGCATATATATTAATCATATCCAGTTTGTTACATAAAGTTTTAAAAATTCTAACACCTAGTTCTTTTGTGAAAATATCAGTAAGTTGCTCTGAAGATTGAGTTTAGGGAGTAGAGAGTCGTTAGTATATCACACACATAATGATAGTTAACTTCAATATATTTTATACGTTCATGGAAGAACGAATTGTTGACAATAAAGATAGTTGTTCGGTTGTCACAATGTACAGCCTTGGGAACATCTACAGACAAACCAAGCTTTATCAATAATGATATGTGCCACATCATCTTATACGTTGTTTGCGTCATGGAGCAATACTTGGCTTTAGCATTGGATTTGGATACAATATTCTGTCTTTTATTTTGCTAAGTGGTAAGGTTGTCTCTAACATATGTACAATAGCCTGATGTAGACTTTCTATCTCCTTTGTAACCAATATAATAAAAGTCTGAATAAGCTTCAATCTGTAAACATCCATTCTTCTTGTAAATAATGCCCTTTCCAGTAGTACTTTTGATGTAGGTCAGAACTTGCAATACCCTCAGTCGATGAATTATCTTAGGTTCATGCATAAACTAACTGAGAAGTCTAACTGCATAAGAAGTGCTAGGACGAGTAACAGTCAAGTAAATTAACTCTCTAATCATATGTTTGTATTGATCAACATCTTTAAAAAACTTAGATGTACTATCCCAGAAAGTCGGACTTTGATCTATAAGAGTGCTATCAGGTTTACACCCTATAAGTTCAATCTCTTGAAGTAGATCTAGTGTATACTTCTTTTGAGACAATGCTATCGTGTCTTTGACATAGGTAGACTCAATGTTTAGAAAATACTTAGGTTTTTCCATATCTTTGGTAAGAAAATGAGTCTTTAGATACTCTTTAGTTTGATTGATCCTTGTAGAATTACTGCCAATCACTAAGATATCAACATATACTATTAGAAGCACACATCTTCTTATGGTCTTCGTGTAAAACACCGAATGATCCATTGTACATTTCTGGAAATCACTATCTATAATAATTCTACTGAACTTTTCAAATAATGCTTGTGGGTTTTGCTTGAGATCATAAATTTCTTTTCTGAGTAAGCAAGCATGCTTGATTTTCTCCTTGAGGAACATAGCCTGGTTTTTGCTTCGTAGGAACCTGATCAGAAAAGTCAATATATAGGAAAGTATTCTTAATATCAAGCTAACAAAAATTCCATGACTGATTTGTGGTAATAGATAGAAGAACTCGTATAGATTTTAGGCGAGCAACAGATGAGAAAGGCTATGTATAGTTAATGTTATATGTCTAAATATAGCTACGAGCAACCAAACAAGCATTGTATCTATTTCACAGACCCATCTGGCTTGTACTTGATAGTGAATACCTATCTACAAGTAACAATGTTGATATCTGCAGGGTGAATAATCAAGTCCGAAGTACTATGAGATAAATGTTTCCATTTCATCATTCATAGCAGCGTTCTAATGAGGAAGGACAAATGCTTCATGGTAATTTTTGAGAATAGACTCTGTAGAAATAGACAAGGCAAAGCTACGTAATGAAAGTGAAAGGTGGTCATAGGACACAAAATGGAAAATAGGATGAACAATGGTGGAACGTTTACCTTTTTGTATAGCAATAGACATCAAGGTTTAAGGTTGGTGGATCCACAACCGTCTCGAAGGAAGGCCAACTAGACTAACTAATGTCTAATAAGTCTAACAACATCCTTAGGATTAAGAAGGATGATATCATGGTTGAAATAAATTCTAAAGAATTGTCTTTGTGGGAGATCATCTAGGTGTCAATTTTGATGGTTTAACTTGTGATGCTTGAAAGTGAGTATCATGAAAGCTGAAGAAGGCTCTTTTCTTGACTGTGGGTGATAATTCTGGGTGATAATTCTCCGGAATAGAATGGTTTAATATGGGTGTTCACAAGGTTTGAAATATTTTAGAAAGCGTTGATGAAAATTTCGAATTCCTTTGATAGGGATGGTGGCAATATTGAGGTGGCAAATGCAATTTCATCACTATTTTTGACAAGACAACTAGTCTTTGTGGATATTAGTGATTTTAGTCCTGTCAGTTTGCTCAAGTTGAATTCACATGTTTAAAATTATGATTTTTTGGAGGTGTATACTTGTAGTTTATTGTTCATCAAGAATCGCATGTGTGGATTGTTTTATTGATATATCGAGATTTGGATATCGGATGTTGGCATTTTAATAGGCATTAGAAAGATAATTTTGAAATCTTTTCAATGGTATATAATGTGGATTTTTACGGTTGAGGGTTGAGCTCTGAATTTGATGAAATCAGTAGCAGCAATTGGGTTTTCTGGCTTCTGTCATCGCAACTTGACTTTGTTGCCTTCGTTTAATTTTATCTTGAGATTTTGATATCAGATTTTAGTGTTTAAATAAGCATTAAAAAGGTAGTTTCAAGACTTTTAAAATGATTTATAGCATGTATTTTTATTGTGTTGGATTGAGCCCCAAATCGTAAGATTTCAATGGCAATTTTAATGGGTTCTGGTGGCCATGTTGATAGTGTATATTGTTTATACACATGTTGTTGATTTAAGGCTTTGAAATAGGATTTTGTAGTTATATAATGGTTGTTAATGATTAAGTTTAAACTTGTGCATGATGTATAATATTTTTGGATAATATTTTCCTGATGGAATAAAGGTTATTGTGTTTGTCAAATTTGCGACAATGTGATTCATTGTTTGAGCATGGTGCCTTTATCATTATCTCGAGTTGTAGATATCGGATTCATGTGAAATTTGTTGCATTTGGTAGATGACTTAATTATCTTCATTTTAATATGTTGTATGTAATTTTTTGGTGTGTGTAGTGGATTTTATGGTTGGTTGCAAGTAGCAGTTTCCTAATTGCCTTATTATGGCGCCTGGGGTGTGGATGTGTTGCATGTATGGGGGTGTGGGTCATCCGTGCGTATTTGTAGACTGATTTTATGGTCTTGTGTTGGTTTTGTGTAGTACCTTGGTGTGGTGTTTTAAGTGGAGTTTGTCGTGGTGTTTTAAGTTGATTTTGAATAGTTTTTAAACTTGTTTTCCAAAAAGGATTTGCAAAGAAATACATAAGATTTACTAAAATTTTGGACAGTTTTATCGTTATTTTGTGGGACAAAGAGGTCAAAGTATCGTACCAATGGAGTAGGAACGACTATTACATTTGGATGATCGTGAGCTACTTAGGATGAGGTTCTTGTAGTTTTTGGGGCTTTTAAGGAACCAAGAGAGTTATAGGATTGTACTAATAGATCAAGAGTGGTTGATATCTCTAGAAGATTAGGTGCGAGTTCGAATTTGAGGTTCTATAGTTTTAAAGGAACAAAAGACTTTAGGTGAGGTTCTGCAGAGCAAAAGACCAAGGTTGAGGTTGGGACTGAGAGGATTGAATAATCTTTTGATGGACGAGAGACGAGTGATACTCCTACATGGTTGAGAGTTAGATGAGTAGGTATGAGACCTTAGGGAGTTGTACTGATAGAACTAGGAGGTGAAAAAGTCCTCTAGGTAGGGCAGGTACAACAGTTTTGAGGACGTCGAGACAGCGGATCCTATGCTTGTAGTCCTTGTGTAGATAAGCTAAGGATTCTTAGTGTACGAACCTAAGATGGGAGAGTTCCTGCACAGGATAGCTTGTCTATGATAGTGCAATACGCCTTGGTGCTATTTATGGCTAGTGTCGGTCGTTTGGGCTCAAGTGACTCTACAGGTTTTTGTATTGTGTATGTGAGTTGTTATTGAGGTTTTTTGTTTTTTGTTTTGATTTAGGAGTATGGAGGAGATCATGATTTTTGAGACGTGATTTTGTGGTAGTTTTAGACTTAATTCGACAGAAAGATGTCATTTATGCATATGGTTTTAGTCTGAAAAGAGGAAAATAGTTTTGAAAAGTATATTTTAAAGGATTTATGTTTGTTGGTTAGTAGTGAATTGTCTTGTTGTGGCTTTGTGGCATCGAGATAAGATGCATGTTTTCTGAAGTTTTGGTGTTGTTGTTTGGAATTTACGTCTATATAGTTTCGTGTATCGAGGTTTCCAGTGATTTTAGTTTTCTAACATCAATACTGGTGTGTTTGGTGGTAAATCTTGAATTCTGAGAGGTCTGGACTTTGGTTTTAAGATGATTTTCATGACATGTTACAATGAGTGGGTGTATTGTACTTTTTATGGTTTGGGTTTTTGTGTGAGAACGCACGTGTTGGTTTTTGGTTTGCATAATTATTAAGCTTGGTTTGTGTTGTTTTCTGGCAATTTATTCTGGTATTCTAGTTTTATTTTGTGGGATGTGTGCTGCGTGACTTAAATAATGGTCACTTACGTGTACTTTTATTTTATGTTTTGTAGGTATAGATCATGTGTTAATTTACTCGTATACATAGAGGGAGTTATTCAACAACACATCAGGGATTCTAGGTAGGTATATTATTCTTGATTTACTTCTATTGATATAGATTATTATGCTTGGATTTGGATTTAGTATTGATGTTTGATATTAAATTGAAAAAAAAAGTGGTTAGGTTGGGTGTGATGATTGGGATCGTCACATTAATGGAAAGTAAGTTTACAGGAACATTTGGAACATAAAAGACATTATCAAGTTGTAGGCAAGAAAAGACATGAACAACCTCTTCACTAGCAACTTGATACGATCTACCATCGGGAATAGAATAAAGGAAATATTTGGCAAATATTTGAGAGATGTGAAAAGGTCATGGGTGCCTGATTTATGAGTGGAGGCTCTCGAGTTTATAACCTAATAATGGTTTTTAGAGCCTAGATAAGTACCAATAGTTGATGTGGCAACATGGGAAGCAGTGGTAGTAGATGAAGCAGTTTGATATTGAAGGAATCTCTTATACGTAGACTTCTCATGGGAAACTGTGGTAGAAGTAGTTGACTCCTTTATTGCAGTATTTGTAGTCACTTTCTAAGCTCATTTTGGCCTACCAAATTTATCCTAGCATTGATCATGCGTGTGGTTAGTGTGGCCATAATGGTTACACTTTCGAGTGCCACCCTTCCCTTGAACTATGATCTCTCTCTCGGTTACAATGATGACCTCTAGTAGATGTCACCATGGTTGATTAATTCAAGGGATCTGACGACGTGTCTGTGGAAACACGTAAGGTCCAAGCAAAAGTAGATAACAGAGATGGAATAGTATCTGCATCAAGGAACTAGGGCACCGCCAAACCATCTCGATACTATTTGAGAGTGAGCATCAATGATGATGGATTGATGAATATCCAATCCATTTATAAGAATATGGAGAGAAGTGTAGTAGTCTAGAAGAGTTTGATCACTTTGCTATAGAGAAAAGAAACTCTCATATATCTCAAAAATCTTGGAAATATTCTTGTTATGACCATACATTTCCTTAAGAGTATCCTAGATTTTATTGGATTCCATATTGGTTGCCATAATATGTAACAAGTCAATCATTATATGTGGGGTCTTTTGGGGTAGGAGGGTTATCGATGATATGCTTCACTTTATGATAGGCTCTCCAAAACTTGGTAAATGTTTTCGCCTACAAGAGATAAATATGTCATTTAACTTTATTGTCGTACCACTCAGATGATGAAGTCATATATCACCAGAATAGGAAAAGGAAGCTATTGTCAACATGTGGAATAGTTGAAAACATGAGCATAAGGTTTGAATCGGTACATTTCAACGTAAAATATGACAAAGTGAAGAGGCACGAATCGGGCACACAACAACCCTATAACATCCCAAAGCAGCCTAGCACATCAGCCTTACTAGTGGCAAGGCTATACAGTCGCCAGAAGGGTTGACGACGTCGTCGAACAACTTGGAGGGTCTGTAGTTGTCGATCAACATGAAAAAGGAAGGAGGAGGCCACCTGTAGGCCGGCAAAGAGAGGAGGAAGGCCGATCAACCGATGTAAGGGCACCGACGATAGTGGAGAGGGGCCTATGACGTCGGGTGGGTGGGGAAAAAGATGGTTAGGGTTAGGCTTTTGATACCATGTTAGGGGTGAAAAATAAGATTAGATTACCACTACAAAAGAGTTTATAAGTATATCTATACGTGATATCATAACTTTAGACTAAATGGATATCCACTTACTATATAGCCTAAATCCATCTCTACCACTAAATAATGTCACTAACAATGGTTAATGCGCTTTCTTCGATTTTGCACATGATGGAAGAATGAAGTATTACTGCCCCTCTCTTTCCGCCATAATTCTCTTGATTTCTTTCTCCATACAATCTCTTCTAACTCGAGGTTGCATCCTTGTTCCACTCATGCCTGTTGTCATCTGTCATCATTCCTTCGTCTTTCTTTTCTAGCTCTTGAATCTCTATCGTTAGTTTCTGTTTCTTCTCATTTCTCTTGTGCTTGTATTCCTTGGCCCATTTTTGTGATCTTTTTTTAAAACTGCTCTGAGTTTCACCATCAAGTTATGAGCAGCAGTTCCAGTGGTCTCTGTGTTTCCCCATGTTGCGTCCACCATATTGCAAAATTGTTCATTCTTTAACCATGAAGCTTCGAGCTTAGACAGACCTTTGTTGAAAGCAATTTTAGTATCAATTAGCAATGGTGTATGATCTTGACACGACCTGGGCAAACCTTTGGTCTTGACTCATGGATACACATTCTCCCACCCCCATCCACCGTGACCTGATTAATTATTGAAAGAATGGCAGGACACTGGAAATTTGACCAAGTGTACTTGCAATTCTCAATGTTGTAGTCATGAAGATGTCAATTTTCTAAGCAGGAAGAAAACTGTCTCATCTGCTCCATAAAGCTGCCTCCACTCAATCTTTCTACTGGAGATTTGATCATGTTGAATTCCCCCATCAACAACCATGCTAGGTCCCAAAGAGCATAGACTGCAGACAATTCTACTAAACAAGGCTGCTTACTTTTGGCATCTGTAGGCCCATTGACTTTAGTACAGCCCAAGCAAAACCATTGGCACAGTTACTGAACAACAAAAATAGAATACTCCCCCACCCTTCTGTCTATTTCTTTAAACCATTTGCTTCCCATGCAAGTAACAGCCCTCCCCGTGCTGGTTCACGTATGAAATTAGACACTTGTCCTAGGTATCAATTCTGTTTCTCCCCATTCTCATCAAATTAGACGCAAAATGATGTCCGGCAAAATGTCAATTCTGTTTCTCCCCATTCTCATCTGGAATGGCATCATTAGATATTGTCATCTTCGTTTTGCAATGCAGTGATGGACACATCATGTTGAATGATTAAGTCACCAATCAGTCTCTGTTTGGCTACATCATTACATGCTCTTATATTCCATGATAATGGCTTCATTGCGAAACAACAAGGTTCTCCTGAGTATCGTTAGGAGAACCTTTAATCTTCTTTGTTTGATTTAATTCACTTGTTTTTGAAATTAGACACTTGTCCCTTTAATCTGACACTTAGCCCATGTTTGGAACCTGGATAAAGCCAGGAGGTAGAATTTATTTATTTTTTGTTTAAAAATTAATATATATATAATATAATGTACATATATTTTAAACTAGATATATATCTTAACAATCAAGTTGATTATTATTAATTTACGTGTTTTTTTACTTTTTTAATACTTATTCAGATACTTATTCTACTTTTTATCTAAATCAGAATATCTTCTTATACATACTTATTCATCTTTAAAATAAAATCACTTCTAAATTGAATAGCAATACTATCAGATTACCAATGTTACTTTTCACTTGTTCCTACGTTTCTTATTTTACATCCAAAGAAGGTCTTAAGGAATTCACTCTTTCCCATAATAAGTTTATCTTCCCAATGCAACATGTTCGTGTCATCCGAAGGCGGTATGCAAACCAGATTTGATGGCAAATACAAACCACTTTTTTATGTCATCCTCTAGTACTGTTTCAGCCATGATATCTGACATTTTAGTAACGTGTCCATGTTTAAGATGTTTAAGACATCGATCCCAGTCCCACCATATGCTCCTTCCCTTGGTTCCACAATCTCCTCTCCTTCCTTCATCCCTTATTCCTCTGAGCCATCAACATCCATTATTGTTCTTAGGACCCTTTTCCTTAACTAGGTAAATCTTGAGGACCTTCTCCTCTACCCTTCCATTCACCTTTGGATGTTTTGTGCTTTATTTCTCATTCTCTCCCAAACCACTCTCTTCTTCCACTCCCCCTTCCATCCTCCTGAGCATTAGTATTCTGTAGGTTGATTTGTGAAGGGATGGTAACAGTTGATTGCAGCCAATGACCTACCCGTTTCACCTTCAAGCTTCCTCTTCTCTTTCCCATCTTAGCCTTCTAGGGATGTCGATGGTAACTGTTAGAGTATGTAATGTGGCTTATATGGTCTTAGTGAGTAATTGGATATCCATTTACTGATGGATAACCAATACCTTATATATATGTAAATACATGCTCTATAGACAACGACTTAATTACTTTCTCTCAACTTGGTACCAAAGCCTTAAAAAAAAAAAACCCTAGTAAGCACAGCGGCCACTGCAGTCGCCGAACCACCTTCTCCGACCGTTGCCCGTCGCTGGACCACCTTCTCCGGTCGTTGCCCGCCGCCGCCCACCGCCGCCGGCCGCCGCTCCAGATCACATTAGCACCCTCTCCAGGTCACGTCGGCCTCTTCTCCACCCCCTTTCTCCTCAACTGCCGGCGGCCACATCAGACCAGGTCGTCGGACGCCACTGGTAGGGGTCACCGACGCCTGTGTAGTCGCCGGTGATGCGCTAGGTCCTCTCCTTTCTGTCTGAAAGGGCTGTCCAGCCCTTCCTGTGTGGTGTAGTGGCTGTGTTGGTCATGTTCTAGGCCTCTCCAAGCCTCCGATCTCCGTTGTACGTGGATACGTCACATCCACGGCCTTGGTGAGTAGTCCGGTTCATTCTTGTTAAATTTTCAGACATTTTTCAGCAATTTTTTAGTATTTTTTCAGTCAAAGATTATGGCATCTCGTGACTCGTTTGTCAAAAATATGAGCGGTACATCTGAAAAGCTCTTGGGATCCAATTATTTATTGTGGTCCCAGAGTTTTGAGACATTTGTCCTAGTCCACAGAAAATTGAAGCACCTCACCCACCCTCCTCCCGATATCAAGTCAGAATAGTATGAAGATTGACTTGCAAATGACGCCGCTGTTATTACATGGATGACAAATAGCATAGAGCCCCAAGTTATACGAGGCATTATCCTATTGCGGCCTGTCAAGAAGATCTGGGATACCTTATGCCTTATTTATGGTCACAAGAAGAACATCTCTCGTGTCTGCGAGATCTATGAACAGATCTTCACTCTTTGTCAGGGGGATCAATCTGTTTAGCAGCACTTCACTGCGCTTCGAGCACTATTGGATGAGTTAGATGTATATCAACCGTTGACAGTGAATATCTCCAGATCTCGCCAGTACAGGGAGGAATTAGCAGTTGCAGCTATCTTTTTGGTCTTAACCTGGAGATTAGCTCTCAGATTCAAGGTCAGATTTTAGGAGCTGACAGTGTCCCAGACTTACATACGACTTTCAGCAAGGTTCTCGGGGTTTCTACAGCCTCGACTCATCCCATGTTCGAGTCATCTATCATGGCAGCCACATGTGGGCGTGGATGTGGCAATTCTCGAGGAGGCGGTCGTGGACGTCCACGGTGCTCACATTGCGGTCGTATGGGGCATAAGGTTGAGAAATGTTGAAACATTATTGGCAGACCACCGACAACTCATGTCACTACTGAGTCCTCCAATGCTGCAGTTACTACTGAGGAGCAGACTTTCACCGTCTCACAGGCAGATTACGAGCGGCTCCAGCAGCTAAAGATCACAGACTCTACTGCCATGGCTACTCATGCAAGCTCTTCAGGTACTAATGCCTTCATTGCATCTAGGGACTCTTCCTGGATCATTGATTTCGGTGCCTCCTCCTATATGTCAGGTACATGTACTCTGTTTATTCAGTTGTCCCTGGTTATCTACTTTTCGTACTGTGGCCATTGCTGATGGTCGAATCTGTCCTGTGTCTGGGGAAGGAGTAGTACATGCCTCTCCCCAATTACTACTTGAACAAGTCCTTTTTATTCCAGATTTTTCTGTAAATTTACTTTCCATTAGCGTTATTACAAAACAATTAAACTGTTCAGTCACTTTCTTTCCCTTCCATTGTACTTTTCAGAATTTACAGAAAGGGAGGAGGATTGATTTGGGCCGTGAACGTGGCAATGGAGTATACCTGCTAGTTCGTGATGAGATACCTCCAGAATTAGCTTCTGTGGCATCTACTTCTGAGGCTTCATTCTTGTGGCATTACCGGTTGGGACATCCTTTTCATCAGAAACTTCAACAGGCATTACCTTGGCGATCTGTTTCTTTTTTTCCGTGTGAGTCCTGTCAGTTAGGGAAGCATCATCGAGCTTTCTTTAAAAGGTTAAGTCTTACGTCTATTACTACGTGTTTTGAGTTAGTCCATTGTGATGTCTGGGTCTGTCTAGAGTTCCATCTGTGTCGGGACATAGGTACTATATTATTTTTGTGGATGATTTCTCTCAAGCTTCATGGGTTTATTTGTTGAAAGATCGGAGTCAAGTTTATGATGTACTTTGTAATTTTCTTAATGAAATAAAGAATCATTTTAGTGTTACTTCGAAATTTTTAAGAACGGACAATGCCCTTGAGTTTATGCAATCCTGGATTACTTCTCATTGTTCTTCCTTAGGTATTTTCCATCAGACTTCTTGCTCGCATACCTCACAACAGAATGGGGTGGCAGAACGCAAGCATTAGCATATTCTCGATGTCACCCGCACCCTTATGGTCCATATGAATGTCCCGAAGCAGTTGTGGTCTGATGTGGTGTTTACAACAACTTATCTCATCAATCGCATGCCTTCCACTCCTTTGGGGGGTGAAGTTCCTGTCCGTCGGCTTAAACCTGAGTCTATATTGTTTGGTCTGACACCTAGAGTTTTGGGTATGTGGTATTTGTTCAAGACCTTACCCTTGGCTTGAACAAACTGTCTCCACGCTTTTTCAAGTGTGTGTTTGTTGGATATTCGCGTACACAAAAGAGGTATCATTATTTCCATCTTCCAACAAGACGATATTTTGTATCTGTCGTTGTCACTTTCTTTGAGTTAGAACCGTACCACAGTCTCCTCTTCATCAAGTGTGTCTGTTCCCATTCCTTTTGTTGTTGAGTTATAGGATGTTGACACTCACGATGCATCCACTTTACCACAAGTGGCTACTCGTCCTTTGCAGGTTTATCAGTGACGGCAGCATGTTCTAGTGCCTCCTACCAACGAATTATCCTCCTCCGCTGATGCAGATCCATCCATTACATCCTCAGACTTGCCTTTTGCACTTCGAAAAGGTAGTCAGTTTTCCACTGCACATCGTATTTCTCATTTTGTTTCGTATGACTCCTTTCACCTCCGATTTCGTAGTTTTGTCTTGTCTTTTGTTTTTCAGACTATTCTCAGGTAATATCGGGAGGTACTTTCCCTTCCTCACTGGAAGAATGCTATAGGTGAGGAGATAGCTGTCCTCACTAGTCATGGTACGTGGGAGTAAGTGACCAGAACTACTGGGATTAAAGTGGTCTCTTGTAAGTGAGTCTATACCATAAAATACAATGCAGATGGACATATTGATAGAGGTACAAAGTTAGACTGGTGGCTTGTGGTTTTACTCAGACGTAAGAGATTGATTATGAGGAGATTTTTTTTCTCCTGTTGCTTACCTAAATTCTATCAAGGTTTTCCTTTCTCTTGCTCTGAATCACTCATGCGATCTTTGTTAGTTGGATGTCAAGAATGTCTTTCTTTATGATGATCTGACTGAGTCTGTTCCGATGGAGCAGCCTCCAAGGTATGCTACTTAGGAGGAGGATCGTGTGTGCAGACTCAAGAAAGTAATTTATGGCTTCAAACAAAGTCCCAGAGCCTGGTTTGGGAAGTTCAGTCAGGTTGTTCTTGCTGGGGGATTTCAGCGGTGTACAGTAGACCATTCAGTTTTTCACAGGCGCATAAATCATGGATGTGTTATCATGACTGTTTATGTGGATGATATATTAGTGACAGGCAGTGATACACAGGGTATTAAGGAAGTTAAAATGCATCTTCGTAGTCACTTTGTGACGAAAGACATGGAGAAATCTCGTTACTTCCTTGGGATAGAATTTGCCTATGCATATGGCAAAATGACGCTGTTACAGAGGAAGTATGTACTGGATCTTCTACAGTAGACATGTTTCTTGGGATGCAAACCAGAGAGCACCCCTATTGAGCAGACATCAACCTTCTAGGATAGTAGTTCAGAGTTACTTGAGGATTCTGGTCAGTACAAGAGGCTGATTGGGAAGCTTATCTACTTGACTGTGACATGGCCAAACATTTTATATGCTGTCAGTTTGTTGAGTCAGTTCATGAATGAGCCTAGGAGAGTGCATTCGATGGGTGTCTTTCGTGTTCTCTCTTATGTGAAAGGTGTCCCAGGAAAAGGTCTGTTTTATAGGATAATGGTCATATCATGATTATGGCATACTCAGATTCAGGGTATGTAGGTGACAAGGGGGACAGAAAATTCACATCCGATTTCTACACATATGTGGGAGAAAATTTGGTCACATGGCACAATAAAAAGCAGAATGTAGTATCAATGTCCAATGCAGAGGTAGAATACAAATCCATGGCTCAGACAGCATGTGAAATGATGTGGATAAAGTCTTTATTAGAGTAGCTTGGGTATAGTGTCGACACACCTATGTCTATGAGGTGTGATAGTCAAGCTGTTATACCTTCCATGAATGAACAAAGCACATTGAGGTGGATTGCCACTTTGTGAGGGACATGATCATGTAAGGAATCATCTTTACTCCTTATACTCTATCTTCAGATTAGTTGGCTAATATCTTCACAAAGGGTCTAAGTGTTGGGATATTTGAGTCTTTATGTAACAAGCTGGGAATGATTGATATGTATGCTCTAGCTTAAGGGGGAGTGTTAGAGTATGTAATGTGGCTTATATGGTCTTAGTAGGTAATTTGATATCAATTTAGTGTTGGATAATCAATACCCTATATATATGTAAACATATGTTCTATAGACAACAACTTAATTTCTTTCCCTCAACTGTAACCGTTTACTCACTATCCTACCTATCACTCACTTTATTTGAGTGAGTATCAGTGACAAATTTTACCCAATTATTTAATGGGTAGGGTATGGGCAAAAATATTATCCACATATATTAGTGGTAGGGTATGGATAATCCTTTGTCTTACTTGTTTTACCCACTTTGTCCATTTAAATAATAATTTTTTTAGGTATATGTTATGACACTTGACACATGGGGTTTAATGCTTATGTTTACCACTTAGCTCATCATCCATATGTAATTCATATTATAGGCACATCGTGAGTATGGTGTGCTAAAAACCTAAAGAAGTATGTTCCCAATTTCCCATTTTACCCCACTTTTTAGTTGTCCAATTTTCTAACCTTAGGTTCTAAGGTTGTTGCCAAATATGAGAAGCGTGACATCGAGGAGTAGATCAAGGTGTCGTCGTCACTTGTATGTTGTGTGTGTAGTGCACTCTTTGATGTGATATTTTTCTAATATTTGGTATTATATTCTTCATTTAAAATGTGGGAATGAAGAGGTTGCACCTGTAGGCTACGACTTGTGGACATGGTTGATGATAGTGAATGATAAGATGGATTGTTTGATGACTAATGGAATTATTAATCGTACATTGCAAAGTAAATATTTAAGAATTAAATTTGTAATAGATTTTATATGGTCATTGTTAGATATATGAACATTATGGAGTGGTGTTTGCAAGTCATCTTTATTAATTTGAGTTACATGTAAAAGGTAATTTAGTTATTATATGTATTTTCGTAACAACAGAAAATTTATTATATGTATTTTTATAACAAGTCATCTTTATTTTCATGGATAAGAAATAGATATGGGTGATGATGTTGATTAACGGATAATGATATGGGTAAAGCCTTACCTTATCCATACCCTATCCATTGACAATCCTACAGCCTTCCATATTCACTCAATTATCAGATTTTCTATAAACAGTGAAAAGTAACTAGTTTTATATAACAAGTTGATGAAAAACTGAAAACTAGTTAAGAAACACTAAACTAGTTTGACTATAACTAACAAAGTTAAGGTCTTTCCTTAACTTTTCCATGTGTGTATATGATCTTGCCCCAGTTCCCCAAAGACAGGCTAAGCTGACACACCTATTTAGCACGTCTCAAGCGTCCTAAGGGTGTTTTGTGCATCCTACTTGAAACGTAGATTGTCCGACACATCTGCACTAAAGAAATTGATTAGAAGGGTGCCGCTTGTTCAGTCAGGAGGACCTCTCTAATGCTTAATTCACATGGTGGTTGGATTAGGGAAG
Organism: Posidonia australis; assembly: GCA_024699735.1. Classification (NCBI taxonomy): domain Eukaryota; kingdom Viridiplantae; phylum Streptophyta; class Magnoliopsida; order Alismatales; family Posidoniaceae; genus Posidonia; species Posidonia australis. The sequence goes on along the minus strand of JAMKQA010009637.1, from coordinate 33,685 downwards.
AATCAGGTATTAGGTGGAATTGTGAAGAATAGTGTACCTCTCCTTAACGTTGTGACCTTATATTTATGGATACCTTCACTTATTCGGGGGATTCTATGACGTGCTCCAAATAGAAGATACCATGAGCCCTGGCAACAATCACAACAATAGTTATGGATCTGTTGTTATCTCTTACTCTTTGTTCGTAGTGCTTGACATCTTGGGAATTCCCCATCTGAACTGTTAGGTAGGATTCAACCTCTTTATTCATTTTGTTTGGCACCTTAAGGGTTCCTTGGTCGTCGTGTTCAGCAAGACCTAGGGTATGCTGTATAGATGATCTGGAAACACCCATGGCTAGGCAGGCTAAGGAAGTGGGCCCCATCACTTGAATGATTTGGGTACACGTGTCAGTGGGACCCGGGTCCCACATTAGGAGTCCCCTACTTTGCAGTCATTGTAGTTGAGATGTGAAGTAATGATTTCGCTTTTTGTTGATGCAACACTCTTACGACAGGTCATGTCTTTTCATCTTCCTCATTGAAAATCATGCGTGGTGGTTGTTTGGAGTTGGCATTTTACTTTCCTCTTTTACCACTATAGTATCAAATGTTGATCCGTGTCGTCGAAATTTCACCGACATGTATCTTGTTTTCAATTCAATGACACAACACCGACATGGAAGTTCTGTGAACAAATGTGGGTTTTTTTAACTGTGTTTTGCAAAAAAAAAGGTGGATTGTTTTTACTGTGTTTCCATCCACATGATACCAACGCGTGTCTACTTTTTAATCCGACATGAAATTGACATTTAAAACCTTATTTATCACAAGAGTAGCATTTTTACTGGTTTTGTTGAACACGTTGAGGACGTCAACAATTTTCTTTCACTGCTTTCTGCTCTGCAGATATGCTTCAATGGCCTTTCACCAGCACTTCGATCAAAGCCTCCTTAGTCAGAGGAACCAGGAGGGTCAGTTGGGCCTCTCCAATCCCATAGGTAATACGCAAGTGTCTACCTCAAGGCGTATTGGCAGGAACGAACAGGGAGGCGACAATCAGGCTGTTGGTAGAGAGTTTGGGCAGGTGGCATGTTCTTTGAGAGAGGTAGATACTTCAAAGGACATGATCATGGATTCTGAGGCTACCAAACATGATGAGGCTAGTGTTACTCCCACTCTTGGGATATGAAGACATCACGTTGAGAGCTCTATCCAGCAAAGTCAGTCAGGCTGGACCTAATTGTGTAGTCCTTTACGAGGATCACCTGGTGGTTTTTGTGGAGCTATGTCATTTGGTATGGGTTAGCGTCATGGTACCAAATGTCTACGTGTGTCGCTGAAATTTCACCGATACGTATCTTATTTTCAATTTACCGACATGATTCCGATATAATATCGAAATGGAAGTTTTCTGAACAAATATAATTTTTTTTATTATATTTCCACCGACACAATTCCGACATACCGATATTTTCCCGACATGTATCTGTTTTTTAATTTATCGAAGTTCGACACGAAATCGACATTTAAATCATGGTTAGCGCCTACACAGCTTCCACCGAACGCTATCAGAAATATTGCGGTGTTCTGCATTCTTCTCAGGACTTTTGGCATCTGTCCATCTGTCCTGTTCTTTCGATGCATTTTCAAGGTGGTTGAGCAAAATAAACAGCTTGACAGGTATTATATCTCGTTTCGTCGATCAAGCAAGATGGTGGCAGGACTCCCAACAAAAGTGCATGACTTCTAGGACAAGTTCTTTGGTTTGGAGTTACTGGCTGGGGAGACTTCTCAATTCTCTCAACGGGGATGGTTGAGAGATGGGTCAAACAAGGAACAACCACAACGACAATGCTAACTTAGGTCGTGAACCTTTGGCACTCCAGATTGATGTTGGAGGAGGGTGCTACTGAGCACATGGTTACCCTCCTATTTGAGTATTTGCCTCCTCCTATTGATCGTGCCTGACGTTGGCTTAAACAGTATGGTTATGCTGTTCAAGAGCACCCTAGCATTGACACCGACACCAACCGAGGGTGGGTGCCCCAAAAAAATGAATTGCCAAGCAACTGTTGACTGGACCACTTGTGTTGGGTGTTTGTGTTGAGCAACTGTTGATTGAGTCATTTTTCCTGTTTAAATGATTTTTGTTTATTTGCACTCAATTGTTCCTTTATTAACCCTAGTGATTTTGCTTTGTAGGTGGTTCTCGTAAGAAATAGAGAGCATCCAAACCTCGCATGGATGTCTCTCTCTTCTTCCCCACTGACGTTTGACCAGGAACAAAAAAGGGGCTGGAATGGCAGGTCCGTGACAAAAACCCTCACGGTCTGTCGTCCTCATGGACTCTCCTGAATGGCTGAGTCGTCAGGGGTGACATGAGCCTAATGCTCAACCTTTAGCCCTTTAGCAGTGCCAGCTTTTTGCCTCTTGCCCTCCATCTTCCCTTTCGCCACCCTTGGGTGCCAGTTTAAGAGGATGGCGTTTGCAGACATTCTGGTTGGCAAATTACAACTTCCGTCCAGGGCCCAATTTTCCTTTAGTGGTAAACGTAGCCACAAGTGGCTCGAGAGCATTATTGAAAAGGCTGATGCTCAGATGTTGGAAAAAGTTGACAAGGAGGAGCTCGCTAATGCCCTTGCCATGCAGACTGTCCAAGTAAATCTTAGTAGAAGGAAGCGTGCTCCTTTGTGCATTAAAACCGTTGTGATGATTCAAATCTTCAACGTGACCATGGGGTGGATTCATAATCCATTTGCCTGTCCGACATAGTCCCTTGGGGGTTTAGGTCATGACCCATTCGTCTGTCGAATCTTTAACACATACAGGGGATGGATTCGTGAATCGTGATCCATTTGCCTGCCAGAGAGATTCGCTCAGAGGTTTGGGTCATGCCCTGTTCGCCTGCTGAGTCTTCAATGCATCCAGGGGATGGATTCGTTATCCATTCGCCTGGCAGACAGAGTCCCTTGAGGGTTCAGGTCGTGACCTGTTTGCCTACCGAGTCTTCAACACGTCTAGGGGATGGATTCGTGATCCATTCACCTGCCAGACAAGAGTCTTTACACACAAACAATCAGAATTACGGAAAAAAGGGCTTCTTTATTGATTGCCGAAACTAGAATTGTTCCACATTATGTGCGAAAGAAATATAGTTTTGCAAAAGCAAGGTAAATTCGTTTATTGATAGTACTTTCGAAGATTCATAGCATTCCAAGGCCAAAGGTATACCAAAGCGACATATTATATTCTTGAAGACAACCCCTAGATTGCTGATTGGAAATTCTAGCAACTGGTTCGGCCTTCACCGACTTAGTGAAATAGTCCACTGAAACAATTAGCCATTTCAACTGTCGAGGAGCCTTTGGGAAAGGTCCCAAAATGTCAATTCTCCACTGTACGAAAGGTACCGAAGAGCTGGTGGGTGTTAGCTCGTTTGTGAAGGCTTGCTGTAGATAAGTGAACTGTTGGCACTTCGGACAGTTTCATTAGCTGTTGTCTGCAAGGTTGGCTAATAGTAACCCACATTATAAGTGAGTGTCTGTGCACTCGAGTGATTGCTGCACACCCCTTTGTAGATTTCAACCAGCAAGTTCCTCGCTTCTTCCTCTCCTCTACATCTTAAGAGTCGACATGATAATGACCGTCAGTATTTGATGGGAAACGCCGATTGCCAGGCAGGCTAAAGGAGAATGACCCATCACTCAAATGATTTGGGTACAAGTCTCAGTCCCACCCAGGTCCCACATCAATACACACACACACACATATATATATGTGACATTTTTTTATATCTCAATGTTTTGACTATTAAATAAAAAATTTAAACCATTAGATGTAATCTACATTCTCTAAGATGCATATAAATGAATTTTCAAGTGATTTTGAGGACTATCATATTCTAATGAAATAACTACTATATATTTATTGGAAAGGATAACTACTTGCCAATGGAGTTGCCTTTTGCAAGTCCTTTCTGTTCTAATGCTCACTTTTTTGTCTTGATGCAGCAGCAGAGAAAACCAGTGAATGTTGACGTGAATCCCTTACTTCATGACCACTTTTTTGCTATTCTATTCGTTTTTTCTGGCATTTTTCTGGCGAATTCTGTGCTTATGAACTCAGCCACCTCATTGTTTGAAAGTGCAAGCTTGGTTAACTTTCAAGATGTATTTTTGCTGATGGATCAGGTTCATTTGACAAGCATCTCCAACCTTTTCATCTTTTGTTAGTTATGTATACAAATTTTGTGTTACTCTTTCTATTTGATCATGCATACAATGGCACAGCTAAAAAACATACATTCATCAAGACTTCAAGAACTTATTTTTTGTTGATTTAGAATCTTTTGTTCCTCGATGCATCTTTGTCACTAATCTCTTTTTGTGGGACTGTTCACTCCCAACGTCTAATAATGACATCATTACTTCACATTCCTTGAGTCTACGAAGGGAGGCAACATCTTACCTGTACTACAAAAATGCAGATACTGAAACTTTGCCCAACGGCTACAGAAGTTTTGGTAAAATAACTGTGAAAACCCAAAAGCTTAGGATCTATTGAATAAGACAATAAGGTTCTATAAAAGAAATAATAAAAATAAGATAATAAGAAAATTAGAACTTGTTTTTTATTAGAAAAGAGTAAGTATAATCTTTTGATGTCAGTGTTTTGATATTTTATTTGAGGGTGAATTTATTTGAGGTGAATAAATGTTTATCACAAGAAGTTCAAGATTGGTTGATAAATGGAATAACACTAACATATTCAAGTATCAATAGAAATACACTTTCATCTGAGCTATATCTACTGTAGAGCATTGTATAGACTTAAAAGGTTGATTTTAAGATAAATGTAATCGAACACAATCTGATGTGGGCTGTAATGGGGATCTTCATTTTCACTAGTATGTCCAATAGGGCCAAAACTATACATTGATTTATTTAGCTCACGTGTGTGTTTTTAATGGATTTTTCCTGGAAAGAACTTATTGTCATCTATCTCAGTTTTGATTCAAGCATGGGTTTGATTCCCACTCCTTGTTCTGAGAAATATTTACAAGCTGAAATGAGAATAAAACGGAGTCTTTGCGTACTGGGAAGTGGGAAGCAAATTTTATTTAAAAACAAAGAAGCATACTATTATCCAATTTTGAGATGAAAGACAGTTTTGATACGATCCTAGAGACTCCACTTAAAGAAATAGTTATCCTCTAAATTAGACCACAAGAGTAACAAGAATAATAACTTGAAAATAACATTCACAGTTGTCCATTTCCTTAAATAGGAGCAACATAAAATTCAAACAATCTACGGAAGATAACTTAATCCTGCAGCTGGATTATCTTTTTCACTAGTTGGGCTTTGTTATCCAGTTTTTATTAGTAACGATGTCAAATTTTCTAATGGAGAGAGGAGAGGTCTAAAATAGAGGGCTATAAGGGTGGATGAGAATGTGAATGCATCAAATATCGATGGCATTGGTGGCAAAGGCTTGCATATGGATGTTTATCAAGAGTAGGATCAACTATATTAGTTAGCTCTTGTATAACAAGAGACCTAACCTCTTTCCCTATGGTGCAGGCTTTGGTGAGGCCATGGTTCTAAACACCAGTTTCCTTTCAGACTTTGGTCCTTCCAAAATAGGAAGTGTGTTGGAGCTGAAAATATTTGTGGAAACATGGTAAAATACAAAAGTCCACTAAAAAACTTTGATTTTTGATTTTAAACTCTATGATATGTTAAAAGGAGCAACAATACACATCTCCATGTCTTTAAATTCATAGTTTAAACATATAATAAGGAAATATAGTTTATATACAAAGTAAGGCATTCTGGAATATAAAAAAGGTTGACGAATTAGTGAATAGATTTCATATATTAACATTCTAAGTATCATAATGTAAGTTTATAATGTGAATGGAGTGCTAAAACAGGAGGAGTTTTGCAACTTAATAAGGCATATTTGAAGTCACAAAATATAAGGATTTTACTCTCTTTCCATTGATATGGGCTGATATATCATTGACATGGCTCAACATGGGATATTTCTCAAATAGTTGAATATCATGACGGCAAGTTGGGTTTTTGACATGTGTAAGCGAAGCTTTGTTGACATGTGTTGAAATCTGATACCATGGGTGAGGCATAACCAAGGTGGCTGACAATGAGTGCTCACCTGCTTGAAGTACTTCATTGAGGTGCATAGGGAAGCACAACCTTTTTTTAAAGGAAGCACAATGTTGGGAGACATGGTTTTGCCATGTTACTAAGTGCATTGTCATTGCAAGAAAATGTGCCCTTAGACTAAAAGAATGATATTGCAGTTGTTTGTATGCAAGCAAGGGGGTTCTTGTAAGGGAGGTGATGTTTTCTGATTGAACTTTCAGCATGGTGATGTTGGATTGTGTGCCTTTTGGGGCTCTAGATATGGCCCTGGAGGTGGACTCGACTCTAAGTTAAAGTGGGCAATATTGTTGTGACTTTGGAGGTGGTGCATCATTGGATTTATACATTCCTACTGGACCATATAATGGAAAATACAATAATACTCAAGCAGCATGAGTTCCTTGCTTGGTAAGAGGTGAAGTAGTTCCAGGACTTCCGTAATGTGCTGCTATTCTGATAAAATGTGGGCCTAGGCAAGAGGCCTTGTGGCCTTAAATCTCAACATCTTTAATGGATTGGTCTGCTTAACTATGTGCAATCTGATGGTTAAAGTTGTAAGTGTGTTGGCATGGTGGCTTGGAATGTCAAGTATCCTTGTTCATGCACGTGTAGGTGACACGGTCCTCCACATTTGTTTTTCATGTGGGATGATTTGGGAAGTATTGAAAGTTGGACCACTACGTAACCTCCACTAGAGATTGGCAATGAAATCCTTAAATGGGCATCGTACTTTTTTTGAGTGTGGGTTTTGAGATCAATATTAATTTGTTATTGATTTGGGTGCCTTTGGGGGTGGCAATGCTTGTGTATTGGATGGACATCAAGACTAGGGAAGGGATGGGGGATCTTAGGGTCTTGGAGAATGTTAAGATGATGCCTTGAACAAAGACAATAGATTTGAACGAGGTGTTTGAAAGCGGTTGAACATGATTGCTTGGAATGAACATTGACAATTGTCGGCTGGAGAGTTTTGGGAAGTGGTGGCCTCATGAATCATGTATGTACCTATTGTACTCTCTTGTCTGGTCCATAAAGTTTTTGGTGGGTAAGAAATTTAAGTGGTCTTTAGTCAAGGTAGGTAAACTTCTATCATATACCTCTTTATTGTGGTTCAACTTGTGCCTTTTCCATCCCTTTAACCATGTAAATTATCTCTTCTTTGTGTCATCCATTTGTCTATATTGGATGGATTTTGGATACATAAAGGACTACTTTGGCCATATGAACTTTGATAAGGGGGATGTTGGGACCAATATCAAGCTATGTTGCTTAAGAAACTATTAATGATTTCTTTGGGTTTTAATAAATTACAATAAATTAGGTAACAATGTCAAGGTGCAAGTACCGGTACTTTGGTAATATGAAACTTAGTAAATGAACATTGGAATCGAAATGAAGTTGCCTTTCGACTTTTTTTGAGTTTTTGACATGGGGGAAGAAATTGGATAGAAATGTTAAGGTGTATATCCTAGATGATTTATAGAGTAAATTTTTTTTTGTACGATTATGGTAGTTGTTAGATGCATGGTATTTAACATTGATGTTGTGTCAATGAAATATTGTTGACATGTGTCGGAGTTTGAGTTGACCAACATGATTTACTAGAGTAAATTGGGAGGTATTGTTTTTCGAACTCAAATGTTGACTTGTTTCGTCCCGAGTCGAAGTGTCGATCAACACTAAAAGCACTGAGTTTGTACAGTGGCGATCGACACGTGCTTTAAAGTGTCGACACTCAGTGACTATTTGTCGCTTCCTTCTTTCCCTTCCTAGGTTCCAGTGCATGCATCTCCTTTGATAGTCTTCATGGACCAAGTAGGGTGATCCTCGTGGACTTTGCGAAGCACAACATTTGGATAGTCCTTAAACATACTTCGCATCTTTAACACTTAAGTATTCTTTGAACTCTACTTTCTCTTTATATTAAATGATGTGAAAACTATTCATTTTAAACATATACTAAGTATTTTAAGTATCATTTATTCAAATATTAAGTATTTTTAGGTACTATTTATGTTTCAGGATATTTGTATTAAGTTTATGTAGTGTATTTTAATATGATAAATGTTTAGAAAGTGAATTTAAATAGCCTTAGATATAAATTATTGCTTATTTTAGCTTATCTTAGGATTTTTAATCAAAATTTGAAGTTTTTTTTACCACTTTTGTGGACTTTCATAAATTTATTTTGTTTCTATTGACATTTTCACTATTGTTCAACATGTTTCTTATTTTTGCCAGACTGAAGTTTGATACAAAATCAACATTTAAAATTATGGTTAGATGTACAATTTAATAGTCCTTTCCTTTAGTGAGTGTATTTATGATTTGAGAGGATGAAGATGACGGAAGTCTTAATCAATGTTTTAAATGTCGGTTTCGTGTTGGACTTCGATAAGTTGAAAAACAGACACGTGTCAATAAAATATCGATATGTTGGTATTGTATCAGTGGAAATATATTAAAAAAAATTTTACATTTGTTTATAAAATTTTCATGTGGGTATCGTGTCACAGTTATGTCGGTAAATTAAAAATAAGACACGTGTCGGTGGAATTTCGATGACACGCATCGACATTTGGTACTATGGTCTCTCAACTTCCTTATTTGAAGTTCATGTTTTGGAATGTATGGAGTCTTGGGTGATTCGCTTTAAGGAAATTAAATTAGAATTGATTGGCCTAGCTTGGTGTAGGTGTATGTTTGGGCAAGTGTGTGTTCAAAGAGTTTGCCATGGCCGTGTAGGTTGGAAGTTGAATGGGAGGCTTCCCCATTCAACTTGATCTCACATCATTTATGGAGTTGGTATTATGGTGGTGCTAAAGTCCAAGATGGAGGAGGTTGTTTTTGCAATGGTTAGTTCCTATAGGCCTTGTGAACATGGGTGACAACATTTCTTTTGGCCTTTTAAAAGGGTCTAAGGATGATTAAAATTTGGGTGTGACAAGTTGGTTGTGAACTCAACATTGATATATTTAGGTTGGATGTGAGTGGTGACTGTGGAGACCCTCCCATGGTATGATTTGATGACCTTATTTTTGAGATGGAGGTGATTGATCTTACTAGTGATCCAAAGAATTAGATGGAAAGAGGTAGGGTTGTGAAGGGAGGGTGATTTCCCTCTTACTGGGGAGCTTTTAACAAATCTCATAGATTGCTTTTGAACATTTGAGGTGCTTGGTAGTAATGGCTATGGTGATGGCAACACTTACAATTTCCATTGCAAGAAAAATGATGGATGATCCATTTAGGGCTTGTTATCTTGGATGTATAGTATCAAACATCGACACGTGTCGACGATATTTCGTCGACATGTGTTGGTTTGCTAAGTTTCTGAAACGATATCCTTTGGTAATTCGAGACATACTGGATTTCGACCCTTAATGTTGACTTGTATCCGTGTGTCGACTCGTGTCTACCGACTTAGTATAATTTACACTGAGTCGAGGCCGTGTCAGTCGACAAACAACTTATTTCCACCGACACCAACGATACACGGATTTTATCTTAGTTTTTGCTTGTTGTTGGCCTGTTGCTCTCCTCTCTTCACTTCTCTTCAGTGTTACTTGCTTTTGACCTAGATTTCTGCAAGTTGCTGTTGCTCCTCTCCTCTCCATTCTCCTTTCCTCTCCAGTGGAGCTTTCCACTTCCAAATTTCCTTGGGTGCTGTTGTTGGATTTATCTTTAAGTTCTCTTTTCTCTCATATTTTCCAATATGGTATAAAAGTATAATCTATTTTCTCATATCTCTTCATTTTATTAAGCTTGATCTTAGAATTTTACATGTAATTTCATATTTTTTGTTAATTTCACATGTAGAACTTAGGTATAAACCTAGATTTTAGTTTAGATCTAACACAATATTACATAGATCTAAGTTTTTTATATAAATTTAAGGAATTTTTATGTTTATTTTGTAATTAATTAAAAAATTCAGGATTTAACGTAATAATATTTCATGTTTATTACATTGATGGTAGGCTGAACTTAATAATTGAATATAATCAGTAAATTTTATAATTTTTAAAAAATTCAGAATATTTGTAATTAATTTAAAAATCAGGATTTAACCTAATAATATTTCATGTTTATTTCCTAGATGATAGACCTAACCTGATAATACATAAATCTAACCTAATAATTGTATATAATCAGTAATTTTTTATAATTTTTTAAAAATTCAAAATATCTCGTAACTAATTAAAAAATTAGGGAAAAAAAAAATGAAAAAATAGGAATGATTGTAAAAACCACTAAAACATGTAGAAAATCACTAAAACATGTACAAAATTAGGAAATATTTGAATGCATTATTTCATTAAATTAATAACAATTATCTTTTATTTTTAACCTTCATAATGTCAAATTTCTCAAGATCTGAAAGTAGTAGAAGTTACAGTGATGTAAGGGGCTAAATTAGAGGATCTAGGTTAATTACATGGATATCTAATTGGCATTGATAGACAAAAAATACAATGCTAATATTGTGACAAGTAAATGAAAAATAGAGAAATAATAAGATTAAAGCAACTCCTTGTTGGCGGATATAGTAATGTAGTTAAGTGTAAATCGTATCTATTTGTAGTTTCTACTCAAATGAGAGAGCTATTAAAAGACACTAAAACAAAGAAAAGTGATAAGAAAAGAAGACAAAAAAGGTTCAACATGATTCTCTTCGATGAAGTTACTTCTGGTGTTATTTTCATATCGAATTCAGATGATGATATGGTTTATCCTGTAGATTGTAACACTTTAGAAGATAGAGAAATATATTGAGGAGCAGTAATAGAATCTAAAAATGAAGAATAACAGAAAATAAATTGAAAGATTCCATAGGTCAGATAGTACCTGAACTTATAGAGGAAGTGGAAATGACAATTGTAGTGGTATTACAAAGAAGGATAAAGGTAAATGTATTACTGGTATATTCAGATCATATAGTCAACGGTATAATAGTTCAGATGCAGTTAGAGTAAGAAAAGATGCCTCAAAGTGAAGATTAAAGGTATGTTTGGAAATGTTAAGGAAAAGTTGGTTAAGTTGTAGTAAAATATATGTTCTTTAATGTTATCCCTGTAAAAACAACAGAGGGACCTTATCTACAACATATGTTTGATATTGCAGTTAAAGAAGATACAAAAGTAAAGACACCAATTGAGCATGAAATCATGAACAAGTACCAATAAAATATTTTTGGACTGAACTTCTGTCATTTAGAGAGCTTCGTACGAAATGATGGATTTTAAATGAAACAGATATTCCAAATCTATGGAATATTGTTTTAAAGGTTTTATTTCAATTAGCAGTTGTATTTTGTTGTGAATCAAATTGGAACACATTCAACCTTATTCGTACAAAGAGAAAAAACAAATCGAGTATTGTAAGATTGAATGATTTGGTATTTGTGCATTATAATATGTGGTTCAAAATAAAGCATATCAAAGAGAAAGAAGAAAAAGATTATATGGACTTAATAGATCTTACTTATATTTATAACAAGGATGAAGAAGATGATTTTATGTTTCAGTGATTGCAAGAAAATGAAGTGTCGGTTCTAGATAAAAAATAAAATAGACTATGTTCTAGAATTACTAATGAATTAGACATTGATGTTGAGAAATATATGAGCTCATCAAAACGCTCTTGTAGACATACTCTAGGCTTAGAGGGTGATAGTAGTATTGATGATGATGATAATGGCACACAACCACTAAACAATGATGATGGTGCCATTGGAGATGCAGTTCCACCTGCAACAGAAGAGTCATAAGAGTAAAGAGAGACACAAAGGCTATTTATCCCATTTATAAGAAAGGATGCCTTCATACATGTTACACAAGACGAGGATCGTGGAATCTTGCTAGAAATTCATTATTGACAAAGGAGTTGTCGTGATCAATAACTAAATGAAGACTCTTGAAGTAGCCATATAAGAGGATCTTTGTTAGACTTACTCGATTCTTTGAATATTCATGATCTTAGAGATCCTTATGATTATAGTTCTTATAGAGATGGTTTTGTTATGCAAATAGACTATAGCATTGAAAGTGATTGGACATAAACTTCATTTGCTTATGCTTCAAGCGAACAAATTGGATGGAATCTGTGTTTGTTATTTCATTATGCACCTCGTTCAACATAATATGAAGATCAACCACCTGAACGTCTTCCAAGTTATTCTTACATACCTCAACATTCTCAAGAAATTCCTCAATCAATATATATTATTCCATAATATCCATCAATGGAACTCCTAATACAACTGTCAATGTTACAATATCATTACTACATCAATGAATTTATGACATATTATAGTCATATGTCTTAGAATAACTCGTGTTGCGAAGAGAGTCTCAAGTTCGACAATAAATTCGTCAAGAATACAATATGACTGATGTATGAGAAGAATATTTTGATTAACCAAGGCATTCTTCATGGTATTAGGCATATATAAGGTAATTTTTCTGAGTACTTTTGTTTTTAAATATTTATTAAGCATTTTTACGTATTGTTTATACTTTAGGATATTTATTTTAAGTCCATCTATTGTATTTTAATGTGATACATATTGAAGAAGTTGATGTAAGTAGTCTAATATATAGATTATTACTTACTTTAGTTTATTTTAGAGTTTAAAATCAAAAATCAAAGTTTTTTTTATTATTTCCATGGATTTCCATAAATTTACTTAATTTTTACCGACATTACGACCGATGTGTGACACGTTTCCTATATTTGTCGATTTCTCGCTAAAGATGGTAGATCAATACGATTCTCGATTTCATAATCGTATTGGAACTGCGGATTTAAATAGTATGATACATTGACAAAGAAAAGTCATTAAGCAACTAATTATAATATAAACATAATTACGACAAAGATGAATGTATGTATCTAACCACTTACTAGCTTTATACAAAGGGTGAGGCCATCCTTCTTGGATAATCTTTAAGTATCCCTTTAAAAATCTGTATGTTGCATCTTTCATAGTATCTTTCATCAACTTCATTGTCTTATACAAGAAATCCATTGTAGTTTTCTTATCATTGTTCGCCAAGTGAAGGATATTTGAAATTGATTTCATTATGCTCGCTATCTTTCAAGTGTCCTCTTAAAAAGACTAACTATTAATTATAGAGTTTATTCTCATATCAATTGGAATATTACCTTTGTAATATTTATATCAGACTTGTAAATTAAAGATGTATTTTACTTCATTTCTCTTATCAATTATTGATTAGAGAGTAATATAATTTGTTGCAAATCGAGTAATTCTAGGTTAAATCAAGTTATCATCATAACACTCGAGTTACCTCGTAAAGGCCAATAAGTGGGAGTAATTGATAGGATACTTGGACATAATTTTTTTCACTGGTTTTTTTAAAATTACTGCCATTGTCAATGACAATCTGAACCATATTTGACAGTCTCACTTACTCAATGACTTTCATTACTTGCTTATAAAAGTATCTATGATCTCTAATAACATCATAATCCTTGATGGACTTTAAAAAAATTGTACGGTCATCACAGTAGATCATGAAGTTGATAATCTATTTTTTGATAATACTTATCCAACCATCATACATAATAGTGATCCCATAGGTTGGTTATTGTTGTTTCAAACTGTCGATGTAACTTTCTAATTCTTCCTTTTTTGATTTAAGATATTTGTTCATTATATCATAATCAGTTCGGTGCTTTTACTCTCATGCATTCTTTTGCTGTTACATCAAGCATATGCTATAGATACGGTTTCTTTGTAGTATTCGTCGGAATAACATTGAAAAACATGTATTTGGCTACAACTTAATTAATTTTTTCTCTAATATTTTCAAACATATATTTGATAGTATTTGGCTACATGTTGTCGAATTTGGATTGTCATACTGTTGATTGTATATTCTAAATATTTCTGTAATGTTTTTACCTTTATCTTTCTGTGCACTTCTACTTCCACTTCTCTTACAACTTGAATTTACTTTCTATGTTATTCTTCATTTGTTGACTTCATTATAACTCTATTGTACATGTCTCTCTCATCTTGAGTTTGACAATGTAGCGGATACATTGTATCATCACTTGAATTTGGTACAACGATGTGTTCATGCTCTCCTTTATTAAACAGAATCTTATTAAACCTTTTATTTCTTTATGTCTCATATTAACTCTCTCATGTGATGACGAATGACAGTTGGGCATGACTTGCACCTACTGACATTGCTGTATCCGCCAATGTATTGCTTCAATCCTGTGATACACCTTCTCATTATTTTCTTTCCATAGTACTTGCATTCTGTTTTCTATCTATCGTTGTTGACAACATATTTGTGCTTAGATCGAGCAACACTCCCCTCATTGTCACATTCATTACTTTGAGATCTATTAGAACTTGATATTGTGAAGATTGAAAATAAAAAATTAAATGAGTTTAATTATATAAAAAATACTCATGCATTTAAAATATGTTTCTTTATTTTTTAAATTTTTTCTGGTTTTTACATTTTTTAGATATTTTATTTAATAATTTGTACATTTAGTATTATTTCTAATTTGTACATTTAATAGGTTAGTGTGTCAGTCGACATGTGTTTTCACAGTGTAAAAATTACTGAGTTTCGCTTGACGTGCACGATATGCACGATATGCCATCGACTCATTCTTCGAAATACAATAAACGAAGATATACGTGCAAATGTTATTTCCCCTAATGATGTTAAGAACCATGGCCAGGAGGTGACATTCACGTTTCATGGTGGGGGAGCACCTAGGCTAGATGTTTTTACCATTTTTATTCTTGGGTTTAATGATGAACATCATGGCACATATGAAATTCTCACCTTCATTACATTGTTGTGAAGGATGTGGTTCAGACAGGCGAGTATGATCAATTAGTTTTCTCAATGGTGTACACAAAATGGGGGCCATATGCTTGGTGTCAAGGCTAAAATCTATAATAAGCAAGTTGGTCCATGATTGTTTTCTATTTTTTTTAATTTTTTTAAGGGTTTAGGGTTTTCTTTTGCATGGACTTAAATCCTGGAAACTTTTTCTTGTTTCCCATTTGTTGAAGGGAGAAGGCTATGAAAATGTGAGTCGATCTATCTAGAGGAAATGATGCCTTGTACAAGCTTTGGGGTCCAGTGGCATGTATGGATTGATTATCGTGTGAGTTCCTTAATTATCTTTGTACTGGTGAACAATAATCCCCAAGGAATTCTTTGGATTTTGTCAGGGCCCACCCTTTTTGTCCAGTGATGTCTTGTTTGAGTGAATGTTGTCGATATGGGTGGGTATTTTGGAGATTGAGGAGGTGATAGGGTGAGGCTTTGGATGGATATGTGGTTGGGTTTCTTTCCATTAAAATAGTCCTTTCACCTCCATTATTGGTTGGTGTAGCTCCTTATGCTTTTGTAGGAGAGTGTATGACCAGGTCTTCAGGTTCTGAGATTTATGGACGGATCATTTTCCTTTCTTTGTTGGAAAATGAGGGTCCTTCTTGTACTAGTGGCTTTACACTCATGCCTGCACAGGTTTTTTCAGGTGAAGATTGATTGATTCTCAATAAAAAAAAGAATCATCATTTTGATAACCTCATTTGTAACTCTAGTAAGTTGAAAATTTGACATGTGTCAGCGAAATATCGGTATGTTAGTATCGTGTCTGTGAAAACACAGTTAAAAAATCACCTTTGTTCATAACATTACCATGTCAATGCCATATTGGTGTCGTGTCGGTAAGTTGAAAAACTAACGAATTAGCAAATTTCACCGATCGTGTTGACATTTGGTACCATGCTCATTTGGCAACCGTGCATCGACACAAATCTCCTCTG
Source organism: Posidonia australis (assembly GCA_024699735.1). Classification (NCBI taxonomy): domain Eukaryota; kingdom Viridiplantae; phylum Streptophyta; class Magnoliopsida; order Alismatales; family Posidoniaceae; genus Posidonia; species Posidonia australis. The sequence continues at coordinate 17,702 of JAMKQA010009637.1, read as the reverse complement.
TATTTGATGTTCCTCTCTTGAAAATAACCTCATCTCGGTTATGCCAAATGGCCATAAGATTGTATGGACTTGGAATAGACGTCTTTTTCCACTAACACTCTTGAACTTGAATTGTTGAGTGCTCAGTCACCTTGTGTTCCAATTCAGGTAAGAGCTCCATACTCCCTTATTTACCCAATAGAAGAAGAGTAGGTAATCATCTATCACAATATCTTTCATGCAACAAGGGCAGCTCAAATCCTTGATACTGGTACACCTTTGTAACGATTCCTGTGCAACAAATAACCACATGACAAGGTACAATTTGAGTGCTGAACAACTTTTCCACACTATATTATAGAAGGGCTATCTCTACATCTAAGGAACCAATGATGTGTAAGGTGTCCTGGTTCATCTCGGGCCTCTCCCATTGGTCAAAACTCACTAATCATTCCAAGCAATCAAGCAGCCTCCTCGATCTCTTTCCTGCAAGCTCCTCTGAAAGTGCAGATACCAATTCTAGTGGATGTTGGATGCCCTAGAGATCACCAATCCGATCACCTAACTCAATCGATCTCTTTCCAATAGGGATGGTTGTGATAATGAAGAGACCCATCTCCTAACTCAACAAGGTGGTTTTGTTGACGCATCTATCATCAAAGAAATTCATGTTGCATACAAAATTAATAGAGAAATATCTATGGACCATGGAAAAATTCTGCAGGCTTTGTACCAAAGACCAAAAATGAGACCAATGTCTACTATTTGCTTCCTTTATGGTATTTACAATAGACAATATCAATCCAATCGCTGTCTCCTTTATTCCATTTCCACAACCACTTCATCATTAAGGCTTTATTAATGTCAGTCACTTTTCTTATCAGGACCTGCTTCATTGTACGGGCACATACATCTTTTCATTTGACCAAGTGTAAGCCCCTTGATGTTGTCTTATTACCTTGCCATAGCCAAGATCTCTTTTTTTTCCCTCTATGATATCCACCACCCCGTTAGGAAGTCTGAATACACTTGTAGAAAAACTGAAAGTGATGCCAATACACTATTGAAAAGTATGAGATTGACCTCCAAAATTGAGAAATCCATTCTTCGAACCCTCTGGTTTCCGATTGGAGTTGTTGCAAAGACACGTCCATTCCTCCTACTTTGGTCTTGTTTTAGTTAGTGGTAGGCCGATATCCTTGATTGGAGGACTCTTTACTTTGCAATTCAAACTTCAAAGTATTTGCTGATAGAGACAACATATCCTTAGCAACATGAATCCCCATCAAAGAGCACTTTTTGAACTTTTTCTTCGAAAAGGAAAGAACCCTCTAGAGGTACCACTCACTAGCACTAAATATCTCATGAAACTATGGCCATCTGAGCCAAGAAGAAAACATCTTGAGTGGTCGTTTTCTGTTGAGCGTTGAGACCTTTTGTGTCCTCTAGCAACATCTAGATAACCCAGTGACTAAACTGGGCCTTCCCACTAACCATCCACCAAAACTCTTTCTAGATGCAAAGGTATAGGCATGGCTTGAAAGTTAGTCCTAGTAAATTTATGATTCTCCACATTCAAATCTACTAATGAATGATCGTAGTTCCTATTAGAGAAAATCCTCATCTCTTCTGTGAGAGGAGTCAAGGACCAGAGGATGAATTTTCCCTAGGAGATTTAATTGAAATCACCAAAAATCCATCCAAGGGTGGCCGTATCTATCTCTAATTTGTTCAAGTTTTGCCAAGAATTCCCTTATACCTCCCAAAAAAAGAGAGGAGAAACTCTTTAAAAAACTCTCTTTTTGAAATTTACAGGAAACACAATGTAAGAAATAAAACCAAGATAAATTACATTGATTAATTACTGAGTACATATATATAATAGTTGGAATACTCATATAGAATAAATGATATCCACATAACCACTTATTGATAACCCATTTAATGACTCTAACATGCTCCTTTAAGCTGGAGCATATAAATCTACTATGCCGAGCTTGTTACAAAAATACTTAAACTGACCTACAGCTATAACCTTGGTAAACACATCTGCAAGCTGAACAGACGAGATAATGAACGAAGTAGTGATCTGTCCATTCATAACAACATTTCGTACAAAGTAACAATCTACCTCGATGTGTTTTGTCCTTTCATGAAATATGGGATTATAAACAATGTAAATGGTTGTTTGATTGTCATAGAACATGGGCATAACTACCTTGGGAGGAAACCTAATTTCTAATTCACATCATTTCATATATTGTTTAGGCTATGACGTTGTATTCTACTTCTACACTTGAGTAGGAGACAACCTTTTGTTTCTTGCTCTTCCAGGTAACCAGATTACCTTTCACAAATGTACAGTATCCAGAAGTTGATTTCCTCTCTCCTCGGTCACCTACATATCCTGAGTTAGAGTAGTTAGAAACATCTAGATGATCATGGTAACTGTATCGAAAACCTTGACCAGGAGCACTCTTCAAATAGGATAATATTTGCAAGGATGCTTTTGAGTGTACCTCCTTTGGTTGATGTATGAACTGACCAACCAGACCAACTGCAAAGGTGATTTGGACGTGTCACTTTAAGGTATATCAGCTTTCCAACCAAACGGTTGTATCGTCTTGCATTCTTAAGAATCTCAGAAGATGTATCCCATAAGTCTAGATCAGAATCAAGAGGAGAACTAAATGGTTTACAGCCAAGCATGTCTGCTTCCTTTAGCAAATCGAGCATATACTTCCTTCGAGACAAAATCACTCCATCATTAGCATAAGCAATCTTTATCCTTAAGAAATATTTAGGTTTGCCCTAGTCATTTGTTACGAAGTGCTTCTTGAGAAATGCTCTACTTTCCTCAGCACCTGCTTTGTCACTACTAATAACCAGAATGTCATCCACATAAATAGCCAAGACTACACAGCTTATGGACCTCCGCCTAACAAACACCAATTGATCCGAATTGCACCTCTGAAAGCCAAATTGTATTGCAACTTTGTTGAACTTATTGAACCATGCACGCAGGCTGTGCTTGAGGACATAGATTGCTTTCTTTAACCTACACACGTCTCCTCCTGAGGAGGTTGTTCCATAAAAACCTCCTCAAACATGTCATTATAAAGAAAGGTATTTTTTACGTCCACCTGATACATAGGTCACTGCTGATTGAGGGTAATCGAAAAAGGATACGAATAGAATTCAGTTGGGTAATGGGAGAGAATGTCTCGAAATAATTAACCCCATATGTCTGTGTGAAACCTCGTGCAACAAGACAAGCCTTATATCCATCAATAATGCTGTTGGTATTGTACTTAACAGTGAATATCTAGTGACACTTGACATTCTTGGCATCTGCAAGTGGAGTAATGAGATCCTAGGTCCCATAAGACTGTAAAGCAGACATCTCTTCATCTATAGTCATCTTCCATTCAGGTATTTTTAATGCATCTTGATAAGTTTTGGGTATAGAAATAGATGACCAAGACAAGGTAAATGTCTGATACATAGGATATAAATGATCATAGGTAATAAAGTGAGAAAGGGGATGTGTAGTACCGCGTGTACCTTTTTGAAAGGCAATAGGAAGGTTAAGCTTAGAGGAGGTATTAGGAATGGGTGCAAGAGAAGTTGGACCTGCATCAGTGGAAGTGGGCTGATCGATTCTTTGAGTTGATAGTTGTGCCTACTGCCATGGTTCTCGAGAATACACCTGAAGAAGAGGAGCAGTAAGAAGTGCTTGTTCAGACAACGGGATAGACTCTAGTAGAGGAACACTCAGTGGAAGAGGAAGTGAATGGGAACCTATAAAGGAAGAGAAAGGAGTATCCTCAAAGAAAGTGACAACAGCAGAGACAAGATATTTTTGACTCACGGGATCATAACAACGATACCCTTTTTATGTACGAGAATACCCAACAAACATGTAACGAGTAGACCTTGGAGAAAGTTTGTCTAAATTTGGACGAGTATTCTGGACAAAATACACACACCCAAAAACCTTAAGTGGAAAAGAGAACGGGTTTTTGAGGAAACAAAAGGCAATAGGAACTGCATCCATGTACAAAGGAAAGCATGCGATTTATCAAATCACACGTAGTAAGAACTGCATCCGTCTACAATTGTCGAGGAACTGTCATCTGAGCCATGAGGGTTCTAGTGACATCCAACAAATGATGCTTACGTTCAACTATACCGTTCTGTTGAGATGTTCTAGGACAAGAAATCTAAAGAATGATTCCTTGAGCTTCACACATAAGAGATACGTTCCTTTGAACATATTCAAGAGCATTGTCAGTTTGAAAAACACGCAATGGTTCAGAAAATTAAGTTTTTTTTTCATTAAAAAATATTTTATTAACATCAACTACTTGAGCACGATCTTTTAAAAGATAAACCCAAGTCATTCTAGAGAAATCATCAATGAAGACAATGAATTATCTAAAACCTTGAACAAACTCAACACGACAGGGACCCAAAACGTCAGAATGAACTAGCTTCATGAGAACACGACTCTGTTTCTCCAGATGAGGAGGATATGAAGATTGTCGATGTTTTCCAAGTTGTCAAGACTTATACTGAATGTTATTGACTAAAATAAACGTTGGTAACAGACTCTTTAACTTTTCCAATGATGTATGTCCTATACGACACGTCTTATTTTCAATTTACTGACATGACTCCAACACGATATCGAAATGGAAGTTTTCTGAACAAATATAATTTTTTTTTACTATATTTCCATCGACATGATTCCGACATATCGATATTTTCTCGACATGTGTTTGTTTTTTAACTTATCAAAGTTTGACACGAAATTGACATTTAGAACTATGCTTGCGACCACAGAGGTATACAATCCATTACGCTTAGGTCCCGAACCAATCCGTTTCTCAGTCTGTAGGTCCTGTATAAGAAGAGAATTGGGAAAAAGTGTTACTGCTCAATTATCGGTTTCAGTAAGTTGACTAATAGAAAGTAAATTAACAGAAAAATTGGGTGCATAAAGAACATCACTTGGAGTAAGGTTATTGGGTAGAGACACATTCCCTTGTCCATGAACAAGTTAACAAGTCCCATTGGCTACGGTAACAGAAGGTATAGAAACAGAAGTAGACATGGAAGAAAAAATAAGGTAAGTACTGGACATATGTTTTGATGCACTTGAATCAACTACCCAGTCTACATCAAAAGTCGTGAACAAAGTTAGCATACATGATGGAGTAGTGTGTGTAACAGTAACCGTTTGGGCAACTGAAGAAAGCAAGCATACTCGGCCTGAGAAATCGTCATAGTATCATCGGAACTAGAGAGAGGCGTAGAGTTGTTTTTCGTAACACTATTTGTCTGGTTTGGCTTGCTGAACTTTGCCCAATAGCAATCCAAAGAGTGATTCGTGTGGCCATAATGATCATACTTTATATTACCCTATTGATTGCCAGGTCCTCCTCCTGAATCACGACCCTGTCGACGACCTCAACCATGGTTAGAGTCACGACCGTGTTCAGAGACAGTCAAGGCAGACTGATCGTTATGCACCGTAGGAGTCCTAGTAGAAACACGCAGGAGACAGTAGACGTCAATGAAAGAACAGAATCACTACCAAGAATGTGACCACGCACCTGAGAGACAAGTTCTGGGTGAAGTGGTGATAAAAACTTTACAACGACAAGCTTTTCCCAATACTCTTTTATGACTTGGATATCAGGAACCAGAGGCTAAAGAATTTTCAATTCATCTAGAAGAACACGAATGGAAGTCTATTATTCCTGAACGGTTTGATTGCCTTGCTGTAGGGAAAAGAATTGATCATAGATATTTGCAACTCAAGTAACATCCTTTTTCTGAACATAGGTGGCCTTTAAAGTATCTTAGATTGTCTTCACAGTTGGAAACATGACCACGCCGTGAAATATCTGAGGCTCCATACTATTCAATAACCATGTAATAACATCATAATCGTAGGTCAGCTAGTCATCATATTCAGGAGATTTAATGTCAGAATGATCTTGCGTAATATGTTTAATCTTTTTATAGGCATCTAGAAAAACTTGAATAGACTTTGTCTATATAAGATAATTACTGCCATCAAGCTTGATAGACATACCACTGAGAGTACGGAGCATAACATCACCAAAGGCAGGGACCGAGGAGGAGACCATGAGAGCAGTTTTACGCAAAAAGAGATTAAAAAACAAACAGTTATCGGACAGCAAGTAGTGTAGAATTCATCAAGAGATAAAAAACATAGACCAAAAGAATTACAGAGAGAAGAAACAGTGTAGCAAACCATCCACACCGGTGACAAACGCTGTTCACATCACTAGGGGAGTGTAGGATGCTCGTCGGTCAACGAGAAGCGGAGGGTAGCACGAAAGAGGGGTCGATGAGGGTGCTGGACGGCCAGGCAATGACTGTCGGCCGATGGAGAGGCCAAAGGAGCCCTCCGAAGGGCTTGGAGGTGCTGGAGGATGGCTGTGGATTGCTTGGAGGCATCAGAGGGGGGCTGCAGGAGGCCTGAAGTGGCCGACGGTGCCCTACGAGTGGGTTGGAGTTGCCGACAAGGTTCTGCGTGCAGCCTAGGAGTGCTGGAGAGGGCCTACGGTGGAGAAGGAAGGACTGCTGGGGGCCTGTGGAGGAGGTGGAGTGGCTGATTAGCCTATGGGTGGTCGGCAATCATTGGAAAAAAAAGGATGGCGACGCCGATAGTAGGAACTGTAAGGGTTTTTTCCCTTATTTTTTTCGTGGAGAAAGAAAACCTAAAATCTAATGCTTTGATACCATGTAAGAAATAAAACCAAGATAGATCACATTGATCAATGACTAAGAACATATATATAATGGTTGGAATATCCATATAGAATGAATGGATATCCACATAACTACTTATTGATAACCCATCTATTGACTCTAACATGCAATAAGCCTCTAAAAATTTAGCCTCATCATTACATCCATGGACATTCCATGAGATTATCTTCATCAAGAAACTTGACGTGCCTCCCCTTGTTGATCATGGATTTCATGGTTCAGTCTTGTTTCAGCTATGCCTCCATTCTCTGTTTCCAGATCATGCCATCCTTTTCTGAAATTCTTAATCTGGCCATGTATATCCACGAAGATTGGTTGGACTCTGTCCTCAATCATTCCATCTTCCCATGGCAGCCTGTTTGGTTTCCCCCAACTCTAGAATACACAGAGGGTTTTATAGACGGTAAGGTTCAGTTTCCTCTGTATGAAACAGGTAGGCTTTCCATATGCACATAAAATTTCATCATAGCTAACCCATGATGCCCAGACCAAACCCCCAACAGCTCATACAGCCTAAAGGAAAAAGGATTGGGATCTGGTGATGGTTCCTTAATTGGAGAATTTCAAATTCTTTCCCAAAAAATATCACCAATTGTTTCCTTAATGTGTCCAAGGTTGCAGTCATCCTGATTCTTTTCTGCTCCTTCACCTTTTAACTTACCAAAAATGTCAATCCAATTTCATTAAAATTCGAAATTTCAAAAAAGGAGGAAATCCCCGCCAACTCACCTGATGTCTCTCCTTGATCTTGGCACGATGTACTACTGCCATCCACTTGCTCACGTGGCTGTGAGCTTCTACCACCAATGGTCTCATCTTCCCCCTTTCTCTGGTTCTTCGGTTTGTGTTGCTGAAGCTTTCACTCCTTATCCAATCATTGAATCATCCCAGATTGAACTGCAAGGAGCTCTTAAAGTTGGGCTTCTTGTTTTTAGAGCCAAGATTTCTGATGACCTCCTGTACTCGCTTCATCTGCATGCTTGACTACTTCCATACAACTCTCTTGAATATCATCCTCACAGGTGTATGCCAATCCAGATATCGCCCTTTCCAGTACGGAACGACACATTTTTGGGCATCACTACTGCTAGGAATAGTTGAACAAGGCTGAAGCTGACTCCCACAATTCTCTGATGGCCATGGAGTGTCCTAGTTTCCACAGAATACCAGAACTCCCCACCACAAATTGGGAAGCCTCCATTCCCCATTAGTCGAGTGGAACCCCCATTTAATCATACCACACCAATTTGCCTTCCTTTGCTGGCATTTTACCATCTGATTGCTCCCAATCCTTGCAATGGATCTTCCTTTCAACCCAAAAGAAATATTGTTTTAAACTTTCAGTATTGCACTACAAAGAAACTTACAAGTTTATTAGTGTGCTATTAAAATTTTACTTGTCTTGTTTTCATTTTATCATATATAGAGGTGCGTTAAAATGTATCTACTTAATGACAAATCCTCCTGGTATCCTACCCTATTTTCCCAAGAATTGCCATAACCACATATTCGTATTGTGTCATACCCGTATCTGTATCTATGCTCTTTATGAGGACAAGTTTACAACTAATTATAGGAGTGAATATGTTTTGTATATTATATAGGTAAATAATGTAGATGAGATGTATCATGATTATTGTTGGTAAGCTTTGTCACGTTATTTTAGAAATTCAGCTTAGAGGATCTGATAATTTAAACAAATTTTCTGCATGGCTTCTAATGGCGCCTTTTTAGAAAAATTATGACATGTTCTTTTCCAAATGACCTTGGCAAAGGTGTGAATCTAAATTTCTAATAGATAATGGAGGACTTGACCGACTAGTTAGCAGAACCTAGCCTATGGTGATGACACTTTGTAAATGTCAGCAAATATGCAGGATACCCTTGTACAATTGGGTAACAGATTTGCAGGGTACAAATATCTACTCTCTCTTTTTTTGTGAAAACCGTAATATATATATATATTAATTCAAAAATACTTGGCTATGAGTCCACCACAAAGTATATAAAAAGTCCTAATAGTTTTTCCTCCCAGTACCAAAGGAGGCTAATAAATATACGATAGAGATAGGACACTAATGATAAAGTAAGGATTTAACGAAGTTCATACATCTAAAAAGAAACTATGTTCCAATAGATCCTGAAACTGCTGTAGATGTGGACGGCTTTAGAGATTCAGCTTTTGTACCTCCAAGCTCACTAGCTGAAGTTGAAGCTTAAGTACGAGGATTATCCAGTGTAGGATGGGACGGTCTTAGTGTTGCTTGACTTATCTTAGAGTTTGTGACGTTAAAGCAAGAGAGTTGTCTAATTACCAAGGCATCTATCTAATACGAAGTTAGAAGCAAAATATGTTGAAATATTGAGCTGATATATCGACATTGACTTTTAAAAATAGTTGCATTTCTATTAAGTCATAAAGTCTATTCTATTGCCAAAATCAATGTATTCCATACCTTGAAATATGTTGAATTTAAGTGCATAGTATGATAAGAAAATCTCATATATATTGATGTTGCTCAATTTTTCATTTGCATTAGAAATAAAAAACTCCCAAGTGACTCTGGAAACATTGCAGTGCAAAAAAATGTAGGGGGTTGATTTAGTAGGATAGTTACAAATATCACAATGTAAAGATCTAGTCTAGTCCCTTTTGTGTAGGTTAGTTTTTGATAGAATTTTATCATGACACACATGACAGCTAAAAATGTTAACTTTCAAAGGTGTTGTACTTTTCCAAATTGATTTTTTGAATAATGATCTACATCTCCCATTATTGAGGATAGCGTAACAACTTTTCACTGTAAATTTATTGCTGTTGGTAAGAAATCAAGAGATAGAATCATCACCATAAGATAAATGAGTAGAATTTAATAGATCATATAGGCTAGTAAAACCAGAGTCGGATGTTGAGAAAGGTGAAACGCCTTGTTTTCAAAAACCACTTGGCCCTTCATAAGATATGTCTTTAACATTTTATCCAAAGAACACTTCTTATTTTTAATCACATAAGAAGCTCATTCTTAAAATGGAGTATTTGTAATCCAGTTATTTACATAGAATAAGATTTTTCGACCATTATTCACTGAAAATTTAAGAAATGTGTTAATTAGATGATACTGAGTCTTTAATTCCTGTCAAAATGGAGAAGGATTCCTTGTAGAAACATTTAATAAAGCATCAAAGCTGTTATGGTGAAAGTATCGGCTTCTAACATTAGTGCGCCATTTAAGTTGATTATTATTTTCAAGAAGTTGCTAGAGAAGTTTACATTTAAGCCGATTATTATTTAGAACCTTACATTTTATGATGTTAATGATCGTTAATCTATCATGATTCTTATGTTTACATATGTTTTGCCACTTAATTAGTGGAATGCCTGTAGGATTAGATGGATCGGAAGTTCGTAAAAATCTTCTACGTATTCTATCTGTTAGGATTGTTAAATGGGCTATTATGTAATGGTTATATGAATATCCGTTTCCTAGTAGGATACTCCAATTACCATACATGGTATGACAGCCAAGTCTGATTAGGAATAGGATTTTATCTTCCTATATATATGTACTCAGTCTCCATCAATAAAATTATTCCAGTTTTATATCTTTGTTTTCCTCTTACAAGGTATCAGAGTACCAAGCTTTCTCCTTCAAAAAAAGAAAAAAAGAAAAGAAAAAAAAACCCTAACCCTAGTTCTCTTGTACCCACCTCCCCACCCTTTTCCCGTCGTCAACTACTTTCGGCTCCTCCCTTGCTGCCATCGGCCTTCCCAGGCCCTATGTTCGTGGCCCAGCAGCATCGCTAGCACCTGTTCCCTCTCTGTCCGACTCCTCCGACACTTGCTCCCTTTCTGCGCACCTCCTTCAGCCCCTTGTCCTCCTCCGTGGGGTTCCTCCGGCCCTAACCCCTCCTCCATGAGGCTCCTCCGCCCCTCTCAGGCCACCCGATGGGCTTAGGAGGCACTCCAGGACTTGTGTTCGCCTCCGTCGACCACTTCTGCTTGCGTAGTTGGCTTCGTCGACGTCTCTAGCCATCGGAAATGGGAGGCTAGCAGTCCAACACCTACTTTGGCCTCTCCCGTTTGTTAGTCTCTCTCTCTTCTTCATCAGTGGGCTTTCTACACCGCTGGGTGACATGAACAACCCTCGCCATCGGTTAAAGGATGGTTTATTAGGCTGACTCTTCTCTCTATCACTAGTGTGGTTTTCTTTTATGTGATATTTTGATGCCCTTTTGCTGTTATTTTTCCTTTTTCTACGTACTTTGTGCTCATGGCCTCCTCGGTTTTTGGTTCTGGTGATGTTATGTTGTGTACTTTTAGTGTTACATCTATCAAATTTGATGGCAAAAATTATTTCATATAGGTAAAGTCTATTTAGATTTTTCTAGGTGCCCATAAAAAAATCAAGTATATTACTCATGGCCTTCGTGATCTCAAATCTGCAGAGTACGGTGACTGACTGACTTCTGATTATGGTGTCATTACTTGGCTGTTGAATGGTATAGAACTTCAGATCTCTTGTGGTGTAGTCATACTTCCTACTGTCAAGACCATCTGGGATACTTTTAAGGTCATTTATGTTCAAGAGAAGAATATTGCCCAGATTGTTGATATATATGACCAGTTTTTCTCTCTACAGTAAGGTGACTAGTTTGTTCAAGACTTTTATACGTCTATTCGGGCTTTTTTGATGAACTTGAAATTCCCCAGTCTTTGGTTCTTGATGTTCAGACTATGCGTCAGTATCGAGAAAAGCTTGCATTTGCAAAGTTTTTATCAACTCTTCGTCTTAAGCTCGCCTTTCATGTGCGTGGTCACATTTTCGATGGTGATTCTGTTGCGTGTTTGACATCTATTTTTTCTTGTGTTCTACAAGTTTCTACTGGGTCTCCTATGATGCATAGCGATCAGTCTACCTTAGTTGTCTCTGGTCGTGACTCCTGCCGTGGAAGAGGCCATGGATCGGCTCGTGATTCAGGAGGGGGACGTGGCAGTCGATGGGGCAATATGAAGTGTGAGCGTTGTGGTCGTACGAATCACTCCTTATATTGTTGTTGGGCAAAATTCGGCAAATTAGAGTGGACAAATAGTGTTACAGAAGACAACTTTGCTCCTCCCTCTAGCTCCGATGATACTGTAATAATTTCTTAGGTAGAGTATGCTCATTTCCTTCAGTTGCAGACTACTCTAGTTTCTCAGACGGCTACTACTACACACACTACTCCATCAGGTACGTCAGCATTATTCACGACTTCTGATGCCGATTGGGTAGTTGATTCAGGTGTATCAAAGTGTATGCCTAGTACTCATCATCCTTTTTCTTCCATGACCACTTCTATTTCTACACCTTCTATTACAGTTGCTAATGGAACACTTTCACCTGTCCACAGACTAGGAAATGTGTCTCTACTTATTAATCTTGCTGTACATGTTCTTTATGTACCCAATTTTCCTGTTAACTTACTTTGGGTTAGCCAACTTACTAAAACCCATAACTGTGCAGTAACTTTTTTTCCCACTTATTTTCTTACATAGGACTTATGGACTGGGAAACGGATTGGTTGGGGACCTGAGCGAATTGGTTTATACTGCCTCAGTGGTCGCATGTCGCCTCCTATCTCTACTTATATTGCGTCCACGGTTGAGTCTTCTTTTTTCCTAGAATAACTTGGGTTTATCTTCTAAAAGATCGCACTCAAGTGGTCAATATTATCAAAATATTTTTCAATGAAATAAAAATCCAATTTTCTGAACCATGGCTTGTGTTTCGTACTGATAATACTCTTGAATATATTCAACGTGATGTGTCTCTTATGTGTGAAGTCCAGAAGATTATCCATCGAACTTCGTGTTCAAGGACATCTCAACAGAATGGTGTGGTTGAATGTAAACACCGTCATTTGTTGGATGTTACTAGAACACTCATGGTTCAAATGAAAGTTCCTCAGTAGCAATAAGTTAATGCAGTTCTTATTGCATGTCATCTCATAAATTGCATGCCTTCCTCTGTTCATGGGAGTATTCCTCATTCTCTTTTATTTCCCCAGAAGTTTCTTTTCTCTTTCCCTCCAAAGGTTTTTAGGTGTGTGTTTTGTCCACGATACTCGTTCGAATTTGGACAAACTCTTTCCAAGGTCTAGTCACTGCGTGTTTGTTGGATATTCTCGTACTCAAAAGGATTATTGTTATTATGAACCAGCGAGTCGGAAGTATCTTGTCTCTGCGGATATTATCTTTTTTGAGGACACTCCTTTCTTTTCTTCTCTAATTACCTTTTCTCTTCATTTTTCACTGAGTCTTCTTATTGAAGAGTCTGTTCCACAACCTGCAACACTCCCTACTGACCCTCCTCTAAAGGTTTATTTGCGACGACCACGACATCAGAAACAACCATTGACTCAAGGAATCGATCAATCTGCCAGCAATGAAGCAAGTCCAGCTTTTCTTGGCCCCAATCCTATGCTTGATATTTTCTCTGAGCTTGACCTTCCTATTGTCCTCCGGAAAGGTACTCATTGTACTGCACATCCTCTTTCTTACTTTGTTACTTATGATCACCTACATCCTATGTATCAGAATTTTGCCTTGTCTTTGTCTTTTGTTTCTATACCTAGGAATTATCGGGAGGCGTCTCAAATACCTGAATGGAAGATGGCCATGGATGAAGAGATGTCTGCCTTACAGTCTCTTGGGACATGGGGCCTTGTCACTCCACCAACAGATGCCGAGATTGTCAACTGTCGTTGGATATTCTCTGTTAAATACAATACTGATGGCACTATTGATTGATATAAGGCTCGTCTTGTGACACGAGCTTTCACACAGACATATGGAGTCGACTATTTTGAGATGTTTTCTCCTGTTGTTCGACTGAACTCCATCCGGATATTGTTTTTAATTGCGGTCAATCAACAGTGGTCAATGTACCAGTTGGATATCAAAAACGCCTTTCTCTGTGGTGATCTGCTCGATGAAGTTTTTATGGAGCAATCTCCTAGGCATGTTGTTCAGGGGGAGACACATGTATGTAAGCTCAAGAAAGTTATTTATGGCCTCATGTAGAGTTTTCGTGCGTGGTTCATCAAATTCAGTAAGGTTGTGATGTAAATTGATTTTCAAATGTGCAACTTTGATCACTTGGTATTTATTAGGCAGAGATCCACATGTTGTGTTATTTTGGCGGTTTATGTGGACGATATTTTAATCACTAGTAGTGACAGAGTAGGTGTTGATGAAAGTAAGGTCTTTTTTAAGAAACACTTCGTAACAAAAGATCTAGGTAGACTTAGATACTTCCTAGGAATAGAGATTGCTCATGCTAAAGATGGAATGATTTTATCTCAGTGAAAGTTTGTGCTCGATTTGCTAGAGGAAGTAGGCATGCTTGGCTGCAAACCATCTAGCTTTCCAGTTGACTTAAGTCTAGATTTGTGGGACACGTCTTCTGAGGCTCTTATGAATGCAGATGATACTGACGTCTAGTTGAAAAGTTGGTATACCTTATAATGACATGCTCAGATATCACATTTGCAGTTGGCTTAGTTAGTTCATGCATCAGCTAAAGGAGATACACTGGAAGGCATCTCTACATATCCTGGCCTACCGAATAGTGCTCCTAGCTAAGGTCTTCGATACAATCGTTATGGTCATCTAGATGTCTCTAACTACTTAGATTTGTGGGACACTTAAAGTCTTGAATTTTTATAGTTGCTATTTTATAGACAGATTGATCTAAAGTCTTGAATTATTTCTACGTTGTTCTTTTTTTAATTAAGAGCAATGAAAGTTTGATTAATACTACTTAAAGTGTCAATGCTATCCGACTCATGGAAAAACTAGAAAAAATCGACTAGGTCATCCTTAAGTACATTCCAAAAGTAGTGGTAGAAGCATAAGGGAAATCCATCAGGTCCAAGGGATTTTTCTCATAGCCAATTTAGAGAAATTCTAGAAGTCTGTGGCTTAATAAAAAGATAATAGAATTGATAGCATTACAAATCAATAATAGGGACTCAGACCAACTATCTTTAATGAAAAGGGAGGATATTGAATTTTTCCTTCTTATAGAGTTTATTATCTTATGAAAGGAGGTATTTAGATCTTCTTCTTTTAATCATTAGATGTGAGAACGTTGCTTCCAATAAGTTTTTTTGTCTTAGTATGATATTAAAGTGTTCTCTTCTCAAGAATTGCTTCTACAACCATTCATTTGTAGTTAGAGGAGAGGATGTTGATTGTACATCTAGTTTGTAAGCGATATTCTTAATTTCTGTTAATCTAGTATTATAGTCATTTCTATGAAAGATAAGTTAATTCTTCATTGCTTCTTTAACTGCTTTTAGTTTGTAAGAAATTTTTTTAATAGGATCTATGCTAGACAAGAAATCTTTCCAAGTAACCTAGATCAGATTTTCAAATCCATCAGAAAGTAGCCAAGACCTATAATATTTGAAAAGGAAAGGTCCCTATCTTGGGAGTTTAGTATCAAAACATATAGTAATATGATTAAAGATCAATCTTGTTTTTTTAGTGTAATTAAATACAGGAAAATGGAATTTTTAGCTAAGAGAGACCAAGAATTGTCGGGAGAAAAATCTTAGTGGATGAAATCAAATAAAGTGTTTTTTCATTGTCGGGAGAAAAATCTTCTAGGTCTGATGGATTTCTCATGTGCTTCTACCACCACTTTTGGAATGTAGTTAAGGATGATTTGGTAGATTTTTTGTGATTTTTTCATGAATCATATAGCATTGACACTTTAAGTAGTATCAATCAAGTTTTTATTACTCTCATTCCAAAAAAGAGCTAGGCAGAAAAAATTCAAGACTTTAGACCAATTAGTCTATTAAATAGCAGCTATAAAATTATCTCTAAGTGTCCTGCTTCTAGTTAAGCCTTGTTCTTAATTCTTTGCTTGATGATTCTCGAAATGTCTTTCTTCTTGGTCGTAACGTCAATGATTGCTTCCTAGTAGCTCAACAAACATTTCACTTGCTTCACTCTATTCACAGACCAAGTATTATGCTTAAAATTAGATTTTGAAAAATTCTTTGATAATGTAAATTGTGATTTTCTCTTGGATTTCCTCCAAACGATTTGGATTTGGTGAAAAATGGATAGTTTGGATGAAAATGTGCCTTTACTCAATAAAATTCTCCATCCTAGTTAATGGATCTGTTAAAGGCTTCTTTCGAGCTTCAAATGGTCTACAACAGGGTGAGCCTTTATCTCCTCTCTTGTTTATTATTGTAACACACATTTTTAATAGGATGCCAAGCTTAAGAAAAGAAAACAATATAATTGAAGGAATAAAATTTCCTCATATTAGCCTTATGGTTTTGAATATCCAATATACTGATGATCCTTATCTTAAAAGAATTCTCTGTTGTTTTCAAGTTTGTGCTACACTTAAAATAAATTTTAATAAATCCTCTCTTATTAGTACTCTTGATACTCTAGCTAATCCGTACAGTGTTATGCTAGGTTGTTTCCTATCTTTACTTCCACTATCCTATTTAGGACTTCCACTGCATTATAGAAAGTCATCTTATAACGATTGAATGATAGCCATTGATAAAATCACGATTAATTAAGTTGAAAAATATTTGTAAACATAAGAATTAAAATGGTTTAGGGATCATTAACATTAGAAATTTCTTTTAAACTCTTAAATGTAAGCGTCTCTAACAACTTCTTGAAAACAATAATCAACTTAAATGACCCACTCTTGTATATACTTTCACCATAATAGTTTTGGTGCTTTATTAAATGTTTCTTAAAAGAATTCCTCACCCACTTTGACAGGGATTACAGGAGTAGTATCTTGTAGTTAACACATCTCTTAGATTTTCAGTGAATAATGGTCGGAAAATCTTATTTTGTGTAAATAACTAGATTACAAGTACTCCTTTGAAGTATGAGCTTCCTTTTCTATGTTCTCCCTGATTAAAAATGAGAAGTGCCTTTTAGATAAGATGTTATGGACATATGATGTGAAAGGCCAAGTGGTTTTTGAAAACAGTATGTTTCACCCTTTTCAGCATCCGAATCTTGGTTTTATTAGGCTATATGATCTATTAAATTCTACTCAATTATCTTATGGTGATGATTTTATTTCTTACTTTCTTACTAATAGCAATACATTTATAGTGAAAAGTTGTTATGTCATTTTAAATATGGTTCTAAATGTTGATTTCGTGTTGGACTTTGGTAAGTTGAAAAACAGACACGTATCGGAAAAATATCGATATGTCGGAATCGTGTTGGTGGAAATACAGTAAAAAAAATTTATATTTGTTTAGAAAACTTCTATTTCGATATCGTGTCGGAGTCATGTCGGTAAATTAAAAATAAGACATGTGTCGGTGACATTTCGGCGACACGCGTAGACATTTGGTACCATGATCTTAAATGATGGGGGATGTAGATCATTATTCCAAAAATTAGTTTGGAAAAGTACAGTACATTTGAAAGCTAACATTTTTGACTAGCATGTATGCCATGATAAAATTCTATCCAAAGTTAACTCACACAAAAGGAACTGGATTAGATCTTTACATTGTGGATATTTGTAACTATCCTATTGAAACAGTCATCCACATTTTTTCGCACTGCAATGTTTCCAGAGTCATTTTGGAGTATTTTTTATTTCTACTAAGTTGAATTAGGGATTAGGGAAAGAAGAAGATTAGGTTTTGCATTAGAGTAGAGGGGTTTAAATACAATGCATAGTAAGTAAATGGATCTTGACAGGATCCATATACAACAGGATCCATTAACCTAACTTCAAACACTCCCCCTCAAGCTGAACGGCATACATATCGATAAGATTCAGCTTGTTACAAAATTGTTCAAGAACCCCATTGCTGAGAGCCTTAGTTAGAATATCTGCCAGTTGATCCTTGGAGTGGACGAA